>JAAMXV010000498.1:0-51738 GCA_019693495.1 Axilococcus clingmanii
AAACCTAAGAAAACGTGCACGCCACTACTGTTTATTTAACACACACTTAAATAATACGAAGAAAACAGGAGAAGCTCTCACAGGATTATGGAAATAGGGCGACCCCATTGATGTGCAGAGTTACTGCCACCCCATGCAATTTCCATCTCTCGCCTTGCTATTGCTGTTCCAAACTGGACAGAGATGCCTCGAGGCAGCTTGCCATGTCTTCCAAGCGTTTGAGACTTCCATCCAACGAAGAGCTTAATATGCGCTGCTGTGAAGTGATTGCTGCCGCCACAACCTTCATTTCTTGGGCTTGAAGGGCCACCTCAGTGAGGACCTTGGTAGTTTTTCTGTTAACCGAACATAGTGCGTCTAACTCGGGGGAAAGTGACGCATGCAATTCTGCAGATACAGACAAGTCTATGTCATCCAGCAACGATCTCAGGCCTGACTTACCAAACAAACCATGCCTGACAAAAAGCTGCAACATTTTCCAAACTACGCCAGAATCTATAGGTCGGGTTAAGAGGGTATTGGCAACATCAGCTGCCTCTTCCGCATCCAACCGACCCGAACTGACAATGGCAGGATGAATTTTCTGCAGTACCAGGTCTGGCGTCAGTTCTGGATGCGGCTGCAAAGCTAAAACGTTGTCTCGTACTGCCCACACTTCATACATCGCTGTCTTGGATGTACCAAGATGAATTGCGCCTGGCGGCAACTCCAACACCTGCTCACCATGGCTTACTATCATATCAAAACCCCCTCCCATTTCAGATTGAACAATGACAGGACTTCTTAGCAAGCATGGCATTGGAATAATGTGCTCTATGCCTAGTGCAAACTTTCCGGAAGGATTAACGCCAACATGTCCACCCAATGCGACTGCCAACGCTTGAGCTCCGAAGCAAATACCAATAACCTTTGGTCCATCGGCTATCTCTGCCACTGTTCGTAACCAGCTTTTCAAGTTCTCAATCCACTCAAGTCCTTCAGAAATACTGTAATGACTGCCTGTAATCAAAATTGCTGCATAGTGCTGAAATTTTGATGGAAACTCATTTTCAAAGGCTCTGAAGTGATCCCAGGCCCAACCCTCACCAAGAATTTGTTGAACAATCTGTGGCATAGAATCTTAATGAGAGTGAGGCAAACCCTGCCTTAAGAGATACACATACCTACCTACCTTCTCGTGACCTTTCCACTTTTCTGCGTCTTCACAATCTACCAGGCAACATGTCCTTTTGTAGTAACCTTGTTCCGATAAATTGTGCAAACCCGACATGTTAAGGATAATCAAATTGATTAAATTCTAATAGTTTATATACCCCGACAATTGTTCGAAAGGTACGTCGTCGTAGGGACGGAGAGCTGGCGCGACTCGGGCTGCCAGCAGGGTGCATAGCTTGCAGGACGCACGCAAAAAGAGAGAGAGAGGATGTGTCTCTCAAGGCAGCAAATCCAAATAGCTATAGATAGCCATTGATCTCTGCTAGAGCTCTATTCTCAAACATAAGGAGATTTGCTTGAGTCGCACATGACTATCCTCATGCTTTTCGACGACACAAGCACAATGGACTGCCGGCGGTGTACACAACATTCGTCCCGGCTGCAGACCTGTCCATTTTCAACTGTTTCTCAAAGGCCTCCATGCACTTGTTGCTGGAAGGAGATGTCAACTGTAATGCAGAATGTTTAGTTGCTGCCATTCCCATTCCTAACTTTGCAATTTCATGATCGGAAGCACTCACACCGCTTCGGAATACATTTCTGTGGAACAATCGGACGTACCTTTGTTGCATGAGAACAAGAATGGCGTTTCAAGTTCAATCCAAGCTCTCGAAATTTGGTCTGACGGCACAGAGTCTTCCACGGTGTCGGACAACCTGCGGGGGAAATCATCTTTGCGGCCTGTGGGTCTTTCTGCAAAGCGTAGAATGTACATGGTGGCGATTTTCTGTTTGACAGCTGCTTTGCTATATGCGGACCAAAATCTCCTGGCACCAAATTTGACGGCTATTGCTGACGACTTTGGATTTGATGCTCAGGAAAAAGACCGGTACTTGGCAGGCTATGTGTCTGCAGCTTTCTACATGGTTGGTGCACCTGCGGCATTATTGTTTGGATATCTTTCAGATACTATGAATAGGAGAAACTTGCTATTTGTTGCTGTTTTATTAGGGGAAGGACCATGTATGCTGACATACTTTGTCACAGAGTATTGGCAGCTGTTGACATTGCGTCTTTTAACTGGAATCTCTTTGGGTGGAACACTGCCTTTAGTTTTCAGCTTACTGGGTGACTTGTATGATGAAAGAGAACGTGCCGGTATTTCTGCACTTGTTCAAGTGGCCACAGGCGTCGGTTTAGCAGTTGGCCAAGGGATTGCTGGTTTCGTAGGCTCTGCAATTGGGTGGCGATGGCCGTTTGTAATTGTTGCCATACCTGCAATACTAATGGCCACATTAATGGTTTTCACTACTTCAGAGCCAGCTAGAGGAGCCAGAGAAGCATTAGTGAAGGAACATATGGAAGGAGATGCAAATTTTGTATATAACGAACAAATTACCTGGAAAAAGGTAGGGAAATTGTTGAGGATAAAAACTAATATTTTGCTGATAGTCCAAGGGATTTTTGGTTCTCTACCATGGGGCATGCTGCTAAGTTACATGAACGATTATTTATCTCAACAAAAGGGATTAACTGTCAACATGGCAACCTTGATTTTGTCGGCATTTGGTTTAGGGGGTGCCGCAGGGGTAATCGGCGGTGGGCTTGTAGGTCAATGGCTGTATAACAGGAGGAAGTGGTGGATGCCTGTTTTCATTGGTATCTGCACAATTGTAGCAACAGGTCCTCTTTTTGTGCTAGTAAATGCAGATGTCAAGGCATTGCCTGGTTTGGCATTCGTCGCAGCAGTATTATCCGGAATCTTAGGGAGCACGGTAGGTCCTAACTTGAGAGCAATGATGCTCAATGTGAATGAACCAGAAACAAGAGGGGTTGCATTAGCTTTGCAGACTATGCTCGATGATTTGGGCAAAGGCTTAGGTCCTGCACTTGTAGCTGCTATCATTTCCAGAGTTGGGAGGACAGCGGCATTTAACATTTCCTCCCTGGGCTGGATACCATGTGGATTCCTGCTCTTGGGCAGTGCATTTACTCTAGGAAAGGATGAGGCAGCAATGCAAAGAAGGCTGAAAGCATCCTTGCGAGACAGCACGAGGTTAGAATTAGACGAAGACGATTTAGATCATAGCACTCACTGAATAAATATTCTTAAAAATATATCAAGTGTAAGGTCATCGGGAGAATGACAGGCTCCATAACAAATCTACTAATGAAATAGAATGCAACAGCCAACACTATCGATACGGGAAGAGCTGGTAAAGCATGCTTTGCCAGTGCCAACCATAAAAGGGTGCAGCCCAAACCTGCTATGATAGCCAGATAGCAAGCAAATACAGTCAGCCAGTCGTACATCGCAGCTCGTCCAACCAACACACTATAAAATATAAAGTCTCCGAGCCCTAATTTTATGGCTTCTGGTAGGCTGAAGGCAGTCGCCTCATTTGGGTGCAGCTCTAATTCGCGCTCATCCTCATGAGACAACACAGTACCTGCCCCTAGTCTTAGGTGAGGTCTGTCACTTTCATGGTACCTTGAGTCGGCAGGATTTATGAGGGGAGTCGAGGGATCCTGCTCTAATGCTGGTGGTGGCTCAGAGTCTGCGGCACTCTCTGCTGGGCTTGAATGGGGGGTCATTTCTACCATGGCTGGCTGCACCATGGCTTGCTGAACGTTGACGCCCCCATTCCTCCTCGATGGTCGGGCTTGATAGACAAGCGCGGGAATGTCCTCGTCTCTCTCTTGCGCAAGCTCGACAAGCACCCTCAATGGTCCCCCCGGTACAAGTACTGCACATACATCATAGGCTGCCATTGCCAACAGTAAAACCCAGGTGGTCCATTCTGGAATCCAAGTAAAAACGTACGCCACAGCAACACCTGTCACGATCAGATAACACTGCTTCATTAGCAGGGGGGCCGGGAAGAAAAACAAGGTGGTCGCTCCGACCACAGCAAAGTTGAAAAGCATGTAGGTAAAAGAAATCCAATCTAATTCGGCGCCATAAGTCTGTAACAGTTCCAGAGTTATTAGCCCAGTCAATACAAAAAAGATACTGAATCCAGAAAAGCCCATGTAGCCGTAGATGAGCTTTGTGCAACCATACTTGAATAGGAGCACGAGTATAAATGTCATTGCAGCGATAGCACCAACAAAAATAAGGGCATTAATCACTGAGCCTGTCAGCTTTGTGCCCGCACTGTCACTTTCTCTCTCTGTGTAATAAGCAGATGCGAGGTAGACAGCGCCGCTGTCCGAGGCTCCCTCCGGATTGAGAACTCTGACCAGAGCAACAGTAATAACCATACAAACTGAAACTGGGTACACTATCCCAGTCACTTCTTCCCCGAAGTCGTCTAATATCGAGGCTCCCATCTAAGGTTTTAAATGTCGGAGGTCCGATCACTTTTCGACAGGAGACGTGCTTAAATGTAACTAAAATTGGACAGCATTTTTGCTAGTTCAAACAAGCATTAATACCTGGTGTCTTTGGGCGTTATTTTTACTTGCTCCAATCACTTCTGTATTCAATGAGGTCGAGTCAGCAAAGTTTCCCACCCAATCGATATTGTCAGCGCATTCCGGCCTGGATGATCGATAATGCCGATGTGGGGTGAGTGATGGATGGGTTCAGGACATGCAAGAAGTGCATGCATAATAGCAAATCGGGGCATAAATGTTATTTGGGTTTACATCTCAACTTTGAATTGCTAACTGTCAGGGTTATCCAGTGCATGCAATGCTTTCGACTTTAACGTTTGCCTGAAGGTATTACGGGAATTTTTGTCAAAGAATCCAACGTAGGCTCGTATGTTGGTATACGTCGCTGGGGATAGATAGCTGAGGGCGTGCAAGTTGCAGTCAGCTTGCAAACCTCCAAAACCGTTAGACGGCAGTAGGAAGTCAGCCTAGGCATATCGACCAGATCTAACATTGTTTAAATATGCCTCATGTTAAAGGAAACAAGTTTAAGCCCTTGAAGGTGCCTCGAGAAGAGAAAACCATGGTAGCAGAGGTTCCCCGACCACCCAAGCGTCAGAAAGTGACAAAGCACGTGCCCCCAATCTCGCTTCCTACACAACTACTGCCAGCGCCAAAGGGAGGAGGGGGAAATTCGCACATTGCAACTTCCAATTGGGAAGCTTTGAAAGCTGTCCTAAATTATAGATCCAAAGCCGTGAAAAGGCACAACAGTAGTCCTCGTCTCACACAGAGCCCTGACATAAATGCAGTACGCAGTACAGCAAAGCTTACCAGAATGCTGGCACTCGATTGTGAGATGGTAGGCTCCGGTATGGATGGAAAAGAGAGTATTCTAGCGAGAATCTGCATAGTGAACTCGTGCGGAGAAGTAGTGTTTCAATCCTTCGTCAAGCCCTCATCTCCAGTAACGGACTTTAGAACACGATACAGTGGTGTCCGTCCTGCTGATTTGAGAAAAGCTCCCCCCTTTGCGCAAATACAGATGCATGTAAAGAGTATCCTGCTGGGCAGAATAATAGTCGGGCATGGACTGTCAAATGACTTAAAAGCCCTTGGCATCATGCACCCTGGGCAAAATATTCGCGACACAGCAGCGTATCCTCCCCTGATGAATCTGAAAGCTACAGGTGGAAAGCACAAAGCTCAAGCATTGAGGGTACTAGCTGAGACTCATTTGGGGTTGAAGATTCAAGAGGGGGAGCACCACCCAGCAGAAGATGCCAGGGCTGCACTACACTTGTACCTGAAGCATAAGAAAGACTGGGAAAAATGGATTGCAAGTGGGGATAAAAACATTGTATCTAAGAGAAAGAAAGCAGATTTGACACTGCCAACTACATTAGCCGAGCTTGCTAAAGCTGATCATTTAGTGGATTATTAAATGGGGATCATCCAATCATTGCTCGTTTTCGACCTCTCATGCGGACGTCCGCAAATTTATTTAATGTGCTACACCATTGACGTGAACTTCTTCTGTACGATTCTTTAAATACTTCAAACAGTGTTTCTCCTTTCTCGGCATGAGCACTGGCAAATGCCCGCTCTAAAACATATAGATCTACGGCTTTATCCTCCGGAATTGTCGAGTTATAGCTGAGTCCAAAGTCAATCAGCATCAGAGCGCCATCAGAGTTTCGAACCATCATATTGCTAGTAGTCAAGTCACCATGCACTAAACCTCCATCGTGAAGCTTTGCTACTGCTCGCCCAATCTCTTCCATGAGTAATGATGTCTTGTCAGCCTCTAAAGAATCCCCCCTCAGCAATGCTTTCACGGAATGCCCCTCAATTCTTTCCATATAAATTGAGCTTGTTTCTGTGTCAACATGAAATAAGGTGGGGGTCCTAACACCTAACTTTCTGGCTTTAATGAGGGATCGTACTTCCCCTTTTAATCTTGATGAGGTCAGCCTCTTGTCCAAACTGGGGTGACGGTACATTTTCTTGAAACGTTGCTTCACTATGACAGGACGACCAAGAAAGAGCCCCTCCAGCACCCTCTGCTAAGAAGGTTAGATTAAACAGGGGTCTCTACACTGATATTTAAGTTTAACTTACAGCTTCTGCCCCTTGGCTATGCAAGTCTAACCGTGGAATATCCATTCGTGTCCAAGTTAAATTGTGTTGCTGATTTGCTGAGCAATACCTCTCGATTAAAGGTCGATCAGATCAAGCAATCATCTCGCGAGTATTTTTGTAACGGCGATACCTGGCAGGTTCATACAAAATTCGACATCAGATGAGCGCCTTTGATCGAATTCACGAAAATTCTTGCAGCGCTGCCTGGCGATGGCGATTCAGCGGATGCATGTTGGCTGAAAAGAGGCAGATCAACATCCTTCATCAACTGTTGTATACACTTCAGTAAGCATATAAAGAAATTAATCTTTCTCGAACAAGGCTTAATGGAGGTGAGGATCTCTGACAAGGCGAGGTGGAGCGTTGACGGCTTATGGTTCCCAAGTCTCCATTTTTGATTGCGTACCACATATCTTCCATTGTAGCAATTGCCTGAAATCTGACAAGCTTAATATTCTTGCAGACGACATTTGTCATGATCAAGCCTGACGGCGTCCAGCGCGGCCTCGTTCCTGCTGTCCTTGATCGTTTTCTGAGCAAGGTGAGAACTGATGGGAATCACGCTTCGATACCCTTCTGCATTTGACTTTCTCTCTGAAAAATACAGGGCTACACTCTGCGTGGTCTTAAATTTATGAATGTATCAAAGGAATTGGCCGAACGTCACTATGCTGACCTATCCTCCAAGCCCTTTTTCGGAGGTTTGATTGAGTACATTACCAGCGGACCTGTCGTCGCTATCGCACTTGAAGGGAAGGCTGTAGTAGAGCAAGCGCGCAAGATTATTGGGGCCACCAACCCTCTTTCAGCTGATCCAGGAAGTATCCGCGGCATGTATTGCATCGACATCGGCCGCAACATCATCCATGGCAGCGATACAGTGGACAATGCCCAAAAGGAACTCGATCTCTGGTTCTCTGAGGGTCTTGTCGATAATACTCCTGTTTTGCACGGTATGATTTATGAGTAATAAGCAATAATTGTTGCAACAGATTTACATGCGAATTTATCGTTCTGAGAGTTGAAATTCTGCCAGTAAGCTAACATGATCACTGGGCCACTCTGCTGAAGGGAGCCCGCTACTTAGTGATTCTAATGGCGGAGGTTGGAGCACAGAACAAGGCATCAAACTCAGCTTGTCCTGCGGACTACCTCTAGTAAAGAAAATATAGTCTACTGTGCCTAGATAACCATCATGAAAGGTGGAAAATGCTGGTTCCGACCCGGCCACATGACCGTATGCACTTGCCACTTTGAGTGGGTGCCGCACAGTCATCTCTTTTGATGAAGCGCCAACGATGCCCAATTCGGCCGGGTTCCAATCCCTCATTTTCTTGTTTCGATTTATTGTCATTCCTACTTGATCGTACTCTCTAGCTATCTCCCAAGTCTGTGCTGGATTGTATGGCACTTCCTGACTAGTTAAGAATTGCTCTTTCAGCGCCATCCACCCCTTTGACCGACCCTCTATTTGGCCAGACAACGACCTTCTATCGCACTGAGACAAATCTAATTCTCCTGCAAGAACAAAATCATGAATGGCACTGCCTGCCGCTGAATTAAAATCGCCACAAATGATCGCTGGCGGTTTATGTTGCTCTTCTGCTTGCATATGCTCAATCCGTTCAAGCATAGTCCTGACCTGCGCAAGTTTAATGTCCCCCCGCTTAGGATTGAACAAGACATGGATGTTACCGACAATAATCCTATATTTTTTGTTGTTTCTGGACTCCAGCAAAATAATTTGAGAGACATTGTCTCGTAATCCAAGCTGGACAAACTTGATGTAGTCGCTCTTGACTTGATGAAAAGCATCCTGCCTCCAGTACATTGCCAGACCATCTCGTCTATCGCCAGTTCTTTTGGTCCAGCATCCAGCATAACCCAACTCTTCTAAAGACTTGTCCATATCCTTTCTCCTGTCAACCTCTTGCAAACATACAATCTCAGGCAAATGGTGTCTAATTTCTTGCGTAATGAGCTTGTGGCGATATCTCCAATCTAACGCAAAGTGCGGCATGGAAGAATACAGTTCCCTGGCATGGTCTTTGGCCAGAGAATCTGCAAGGATATTGTAACTCATTACTTTAAACGAAAGGGTTGGGTTCTCCTCATGTATAGGCTTAGAACCCGTCTTTTCTCGGTCCTCAAAAGGAAGGGCTTGTGGACGAGTATGGTGACTAAAACGACAGGATGTACCGAAACGGCATGATCCCATCAAGAAGTGAATACAAGCGCTCTTCATGACATTGAATGAATGCGCTACCGACAGCTTAGAGCTAATAAACTTCCTGAGTGCTGCACTCTGCATTGATCAGTTCCAGCATTCCCCTATTTAAAGCACCCATTTAGCTCAAATCCAAGCATCTCCTAAAAATGCATCACGGTAATGATTAAACATCATCTTGCATGTCCACAACCCGCTGAACAGTAAAGAGTTGGCTACGGCCTAAATCTATTCTCAACTGATTTTTAAATGCTTGGAAAACATTGTTTTCCTTAAAATAATCTGTCAAACATTGTAGCTTTTCTGAAACTTTTAGCCAAGCTAGGTTAATAGCTTGCAGGATCTAGACATAGGAAGGCTTCAAACGCGAATTCATTCAAATTAAGTGCTGTTCACTACTCCACGCGGGACACTGTACAATGAAAATCTGTTGCATTGGTGAGTTAGGCAACTTGAATTCCTTGCCATGCTTGTGTAGCTTGGTTGGCAGTTGGCATCAACGCGCGAAAGTGGTGGTTCGTTCGTTCTGCCGCGTAAAGGATGGCCCAGTAGAGGCGCGCTTTTAGCAGCCCTTATATCTAATAGTGGGATACATCTTACAATTTTGTGGGCAGGAGTATTTGCCCCATACAAGCTTGGAATATTGACAACCTCCCAACCGTGCAGGCGCCGGCTATGTTGGCGGGCCCACAATGGCTATGATTGCTCTGAACTGCCCTGCAATTGAAGTAGTAGTTGTTGATATTAATGAAGCACGAATTGCAGCGTGGAATAGTGCAAAGCTGCCCATTTATGAGCCTGGACTTCAAGAAGTTGTCGAGAAATGCCGTGGCAAAAATCTCTTCTTTTCTACAGACGTCGCAAAGCATGTGAGTGAGGCTGAGATTGTTTTTGTCAGTGTGAACACTCCTACCAAGACCAGGGGTGTTGGTGCTGGTAAGGCGGCAGACCTTACATACTGGGAAGGTGCAGCCCGCACTATTGCTTCGGTCTCCAAGACAAGTAAGATCATTGTGGAAAAGTCTACTGTCCCAGTTAAGACTGCTGAGGCTATTGAGAAGGTCTTGAGGAGAAACTGTGCTGATCCATCAGTACATTTCGAAATCCTCTCCAACCCAGAGTTTTTAGCTGAAGGGACCGCTATCGAAGATTTGACCATGCCCGATCGTGTCTTGATTGGTGGCAAGGACACTGAAAGTGGTCGCCAAGCTGTTGCCAAACTTGCAGAAGTGTATGCACATTGGGTTCCGACAGAGCGCATACTGTGCACCAATTTATGGTCTGCAGAACTTTCTAAGTTGACCGCAAATGCAATGCTTGCACAGCGCATATCCTCCATGAATTCGATCAGTGCTCTCTGTGAAGCCACAGGAGCCGATGTTCAGCAGGTTGCCAAGTCAATCGGTACAGATTCTCGGATTGGTCCCAAGTTCTTAAATGCATCTGTTGGCTTTGGTGGATCTTGCTTCCAGAAAGATATTCTCAACTTGGTTTATATTTGCGATACTGTGGGCCTCCATGAAGTTGCCCAATATTGGCACCAAGTCATTGTCATGAATGATTTCCAGAAGCAACGTTTTGTGGAAAGAGTCATTTCTGCCATGTTCAATACCATCTCCCGTAAGAAGATTGCTGTATATGGATTTGCTTTTAAAAAGGATACAGGCGACACTCGTGAGACCCCTGCAATTGATGTCTGCAAGGGACTTATGAACGATGGAGCCAACCTCTACATTTACGACCCCAAGGTGGAGGAGGACCAAATATATCTTGACTTGGCAACCCCTAAGTTCGAATGGGACCACCCATACGCCAAGGCTGAACCCATTGCCAAGGACGCTATCCACATTTCCACATGCCCGATTCAGGCTGCAAAAGATGCCCATGCCATTTGTGTCCTGACAGAATGGGACGAGTTCAAGGAGTATGATTATCAGAAAATTTATGATTCCATGGTCAAGCCTGCGTTTGTTTTCGATGGACGCAATGCTCTTGATCACGAGAAACTACGCGAAATTGGCTTTATAGTGTATGCTCTGGGCAAGCCATTGGACCCATTCTTGCAGCGCCAATATTCTTAACCACCGCAAGGGCCCATTTCAAAATTGTGATTTTTACAAACTGAGTAAAAGGAAACTTATGCGACAGCTACATTTTGTTGAGTATCTGACGCCACCAACCAAACTTCATTGTGCCGTCCAGATAGTCTAAAAGGCGGATCATAGCCAGCAAAAAAGAACACGTCTGTTCGGTAACTTTCACCATCTGCGTCCACTGCTTCTGTCAGTTTCTTAGCCATCTTCTGTATAGACCAATCATCTACAACAAAACCACCAGAAGAGGCAACATATGCAGTGAAAGGGGGGACTTCATGAACAAAAACATCTTTGTTTGTGGGTACAGGAGTATCATCTTGGAAATCAAAGGGCACAAAAAAGGCAACAGTGAACTCGGATTTGCAAAATGGCCCACTACTTGCATTAACACGTGTGACAACAGGTGCAGTCATTGGTATTTTGACATTATCCTCATTCTCCCCTTCTATGTAATTGAACAAACGTCGGAAGCCCACAGTGCTAGCCATGGCATATGCATAGGTCTCGATTGTTGTAGCCACAAACTTGCCGCCCCCATACTCTCTGGTCTCGTATCCATCCCCTTGCTTGATGACCTTGTACTCTGGGCAATCCAGTCCATGGCAAAACCATGGAGGTTGATGGCGAGATTCAGCGTCTGCCTGCACTACTGAACTGATCCCCAAAAAGCAAATCAACAAGAAAACCCTACTCATTTTATGTTCAAACCTCAAATTTAGCACGTAAAACCTTGCCAAAAATTATGAAGTTTATACTCGTAGATACAGTATGCCAAACTGAGCAAATTTGCTGGGTCGTGGTTGGTCCAGACGAGAACGAACAATTTCTTGGCGCCGAAGCCTGTGACAAGTTTAGATTGAAATTCATAGAGAAAAGGATAACATCATCATACTGCATAATAAACAGAAAATCAACATCTGCTGTTCTGTACTTCTAGGCATACGTAAAACAGCGGAAACAAGATTCAAGAACGAGCCCAGTCATCAGAGAGGAGTAAAGATATAGATATTATCGAGAACTTCAGCAATAAAGCTCGAGCATTAGATTCATTTGTAGTCCTGCTTGAAAATGCAACAAGAAGTTATTCTTCCGCCCAGTATCGATGATATCCCACCGCCTGGTTTGGCCCTCGTTGAGGAGTTGGACCAGGTCCTATTGGTACACTTGCGTGATGGTAAAAAGGTCCTTGGCATTCTGAGATCCTTTGATCAGTTTGCTAATTTAATCCTGGAGGATGCAAAAGAAAGGATAATAGTGGGCAAAGAGTTTGCCGAGGTGCCTTTGGGTCTCTATGTAGTGCGAGGTGAGAATGTGGTCTTGATAGGAGAGGTAGATGAGACTAGGGACCCACCGCAAGATCTAAAAAGGGTCAGTGAAACAGAGATAAGGCAAGCACAGAATGCTGAGAAAGAAGCAGAAAAGATGCGAGGATCTCTACTGGCTAGATTCGATTTCTTAGATGAGTGATAGCCTATTCGAATATGTAAATGATAGATCAACTCTCATCAAGAACTGCTCTCTTTCCACCAAGGCTGATTCTTCAAAAGTTTCAGGCTGTATATCCATGTCCTTCCCTTCATGTGATTATTTTTATATGCCAGAGCACATTGCTCTGCATATGCTGAGAGGGATGCATAAGCATCAGACTCTCTACTTTGTTCATGTGGATGTGTGTTTATGTAAGTACACAACGCTGAGATGATGAGATCCTCACATCCAACACTTAGTTCTTGCATTTTGCAAAGAAGTAATTTCAAGGCCTGCTCATCCCAAGGATCTAGCAAGAGTATTCTGGCACAACAAATGGCAACATCCTTGGCATCCCCATCTTTCAAAGCCCCCTTGCCAAGTAACAGCCATAAAAGAATGCGATGAGCAGAGACATTATCTGAAGCGTCTTCAGTCTGCTTCTTGCCCAAGTCGAATGCTTCATCCTTTCTTCCTTGCGCCAGCAGTACATGAATCAACTTTGTAGCAGATTCTGTATCGGCAGGATTATCCTCTAGTGCACTTTTCAGAGTGGACTCTGAACTCGCATGTACCTCTTTTGCTATTCTGCCTGCTTTGGACCATGCCACTGTGTCATTTTCAAAATGCTTCCAGTGGTGCATCAGTGGTTTTGTAGCAGTGTGGGAATGTGGCGTTCCTGGTGACATACTCTCACACCACCGCTCATATGTAATTGAACCTGCCTTCTTATATTGTTGGTGCTGAATCTTCCTATTATCTGGCCTCTTTGGCAATGTCCTCAGCATGTCCAAAGCGTCGGCAGTTTGTCCTCTCCTATGCAGCTCAGCTACAAGCTCAAGTGATACCGCATCTTTTGCATCAGATGTTGCTTCAAATGCCCGCCATCTCACAAAACACTGCTTTAATAGGTCTAAGCCAGCATACTCAGGGTTTTGCTGCATAAGCTGCGTGCCTGAAGAAAGTATCTCAGCTGCACGTGCATTAGCTGCTCTTTGCCGCCATTGCCAGGAAGGGTTTAAATTCTCTGCTGGCTCGACTGAAAGGCCGACAGCTAATACGCTGGCTAAACGCGACCAGTCGTGCTCTAAGAGATACTCTTTTACCATACATAACAAATTGCTACGATGCTGCAACTTCAACTTGGACAAGTGAAAATAGCCTTCTTGATTTTGCATCTCATATTCAGCGAGGGTCCTGTGGCGCTTGGTGGGACGTCGGCTTTCCATGGTTGCGCACAAACTTTCTTACGGTTTGTGAAAATTCACTCTTTATGATAATTCTTAATTCCACATAAATGAGTCACTGGCGCGTTGCAGAATGGCTGAGGTAGCCTCGACCAGATCGGCAAGGATCCCTTCCTGCACTCGACTACTCTGGATTCCATCAGATGAAATTTATAATCTACCATCAATTTCGCAGATATCGTCGAGGGGTGTCTGCCTTCATCTGACAGAATTTTTGGATGTTTTGGAAAGATGACAGGTGCCGCAAGTCCACCCATAGCATCCGTAGATGTCTCAGCACTATCATCCCCCATCACTGACTAGTTGCATTATCAGTCCCTCCAAGCTCTTAAATTCTAGTGAAGTTGACCCCTCTCATAAATTTGTTTATTTGTTGGAAATATCGTTTCAATAAGTTTCTATCAGAGGGAACGACTCTCTCTCTCTCTCTCTGTCTCTCTCGGTTGCTGTCCTCATTGGGGACGAGATGACTGCCCTCCTGACGCCAGCACAGGAGAATGCTAAATAAACTGGCAAAGACACGACGTCAACGAGCATTAGACCGCATAGCGATATTGTTGATTCCAAGATTTATCTGAGAACCTAATTCTTCAAGACTATAGCTTTCTCCAAGCACACCTGTCATGATCGGATCTAGCCACTTAGTCTCAATACTTTTACTTGCTAGCGCAGCATTTTATTTAAAGCCGTGTGTGGTATCAGCAGTGGATTATCAAGCACTATTAAGCAGGGAAAGGTGAGCAATCTGTGGATCTTTAACATCGATGGCGAAAGTAGACTGTCGCGCCTTCCCATTGCCTCCTCAAACCTTGTTGCACGGCTCCATCGAGCAATTCTGCTAGGTATTTGTGGCGATAATGATCAATAATTATGACTGTATTTGCAGGTTTGTGTTCCAAACCAATTTTGGTGATATCCATATGGCTTTCTATGAGGGTGTAGCCCCCAAAACAGTGGATCTCATTAGGACCGCCGTCGAGTTGGGTTGTTACAATACAAATCATTTCTTTAGGGTAGACAAGGGGTTTGTTGCTCAAACTGCTGATGTACTTGGTGGTAGAGCATTGTCTTTAAGTGATTTTCAGAGAGAACAAGTGCAAAAGGTTATACCACTGGAGATTAGAAAGGACATTAGACATAACAAGAGAGGTGTCCTCTCCGTTGCGCGACATGATGATCCAAACTCAGGAGGGACATCATTCTCTATTCTTTTAGGTTCCACACCCCATTTAGATATGAATTATGCAATTTTTGGGGAGGTGACACATGGCTGGGAAGTTTTGGACAAAATGGAGCAGGTTGAAACTATCTCGGAAGGGATATTTGTAATGCCCAAGGAGAGAATCACAATTTTGAGCACCTATATGTACTTGACAGACAACGCTGCCAAGGAAGTTAAGATGTGCACATCAGAATTAAACGATCTACAAGGCAGGTTTGATGCGCAAGCAATAACACTCCAAAAATTAAGAGAGCAGCACCTGCCTTGATTGCCCTGTACTACTACACTGCTCGAAGTGTCACGACGCCATTATGTAAGCTAGCTATATTTTCTATTTCTGTCAAGGCCAGTCTCAAGTCTTTCTCAGTAAATTGACCACCGGCTACTCCACTGCCATTGATATCATCCAAGAGTTCAGCCAATCGTACTCCGGTTCCTGCTGACTTGCTTGCCAGAATGGATTTTAATTCCCCCGCCAGAGCAGCACGTGCGCTGCGGTCAGCCGCACTTATTCCGGTAGCTATGAGGTCCATGTCCACTTGCCCAGTACGTGGGTCGATGGAACTTTGCTGCATGGCAACTGTCATTAGTCGCACTGCTTCATCAACGTCCCTCATACTCACTGTGGCCGATAACCGCATCCTGGCGAGAGCTTCGCTCAGCCGGATTAGGGACTCAAGCTGCCTGGGGGTTGCGCTGACTACTTTCCTACTCATTCCCAAGGCACGCATGTCAGCATAGGCCGATGCCAGTCTGCTTGCGGATTCAGCAGTCAGTTGTGGTTTGCAGGCACTTCTAGCATAGGAAATGTACTCTCGCAATAAATCTGGTTCTATCGAAGCCAACATGGAGGAGGACCTTGCATTGGGGTTTCCATACAATGCAACTAAATGACGAGCCAGTCTCCTGTCAGTAGCTTCGTTGGCTTTATCAAGCAGCAAATAGATGAGATCAAATCTTGACAACAGGCTAGGTGGTAATTGTATATTGTCAACCACGCTCAATTGGGGGTTGTAGCGACTGCCTACTGGGTTTGCTGAGGCTAACACAGATGTACGAGAGTTGAGAGTAGCAATGATTCCAGCTTTGGCCACACTTATAGTCTGTTGTTCCATGGCTTCATGCAACATGGATCTAGCAGCTTCACTCATTTTGTCAAACTCATCTATGCAGCAAACACCTCTATCAGACAAGACAAGTGCACCACTTTCCAATACCATTTCTTTGGTCTCTGGGTCCTTGGTGACATATGCTGTTAGGCCAACGGCACTACTCCCCTTGCCACTCGTGTAAATACCACGGGGGGCTAGTTTATGAACATAACTCAAAAGTTGACTTTTAGATACGCCAGGGTCACCAACCAGGAGTACATTAATCTCCCCTCGAGTTTTAGCTCCAGGCAGATCCTTTGAGACCCCACCAAATAACTGACACAAAACACCTCGTTTAACATCATCTAATTGCCAAATAGATGGAGCAACACTAGCTGCAAGTCTGTCATATATGGCAGGGTCAGCAGCTAGCTCTTCAAACTGCGCACGCTTAGCTTCAGCCTGTTCCCTGGTCAAATTTCCAGTGACCACTCCGTCGTGAGAGTCATTCTGATGCGGAGCAGACGCATCTTCATTCTCCAAAACAGAGAATAAATTCGAGCTTTCCTCCTTGGCAACATGGACAACGTCAAGATATGTCTTGTAGATGCTCTTTAACTCTCTAGTTCGAGGGTTCACTCTCACTGCTTGAGCACGATACACGCCTGTGACGGTAATACGATCTCCAGGCTTCGCAGCATCGACAAGCTCTTGACGAGAAATGAGTGAAACCGTGTGTGGAGTTTCACCTTCAGGAATATCGTTTGGAGCTTCCTGCATTTTGACCAGCTGCTTATCGAGGAAACAAGAGCGGTTATAAACCATAGCCACAGTGCCTCTAGTGTTACAGGCAACATTGCTACATTTTGGAGGCTCTGCAACTCTTCCCCTGTCATTGTACTCTACACTCTCCTGACCACATTTAGTACAGCGGAATAAAGCCAAGCTTTGGTCAGGAACCACAGGAGATGCTCTGGTAACCATCCCACTGACGGATATAAGTTTATTGATATCGGATGGGTTCAGATCTCTGATAACTCTGGCTTCTAGCAAATTAAAGATTCTACTCTGTATAGGGCACTCCTCAGGATCACATCCTTCTCTTTCTGCTGCAATTGCTGAAAGCTGACCATCAAATATTGGAACCGTCTCAGCTGGGTATGTGATTGCCCAGTTATACAAGGTACGATCAAAACCATGCAGGTGCCTGCCGTCTATGTTGAAGGATATTTCACCTCGAGCCCTTGTTTCTGTTAAAAGTTGGACGTATTTAGGCTCCAACTCATCTTCAGACTCTCTGAATGTTCTAATGAATGCATTAAATCTGTTCTGAACTCTAGAGACCGAAAGGTTGGTACCCCAAATATAGGTTTGGTCAGCATCCATGTCACCGTCTTCGCTGGTGAGGAATGATTCTGATAGGGCTAAAGACGCTCTTCTACCAGAACTCATCGGCTGCCTGAATCCTATGTAATGGCCTAGTTCTGGTCTTGTCAAAGGTGTTGGAGCCCCTGAAGATACGCCACGAAGCCCAGTGCCTGGTGGGCCCATCTGTGAGAGGTCTAATCCAAGGCTAAAGCCCGGTGTGACCATTCCACTGGCAGGAGTTTGCTGATTCCCATATCCTCTGGTAGCAGTTCGAGCCACACTAAGGGGGACTGGGGAGCCACCAACGCCTCCTGCACGTTTAACAGGATGTGAGCTCACTTAAATTTAAACTAACTCAAACCAATACGGTCATACCTTGGCTTTCTGAAAGGGGATTTTCTCTTTCAGACATCACAGTATATTTAAGGGAAATTTACAGCCAGTATTTGCAACTTGTGCATAAAGGACAGCCAAACTTCCGCTGGAAATTTTGAACTTTGATGGGAAATGTCTTCGGATCTGCCAGTGGGGCTGGAGGGAGTATCTATCTCATCCCGAGGTGGGACGGTGAATGACTTACCAATTATACAAATCATATGGGTAGTCGATTGCAAGTTTTGAATCGGCATTATCTATTATAGAATGCGCTCACTGACGACTGTTCCAAGCCATAGATGGCATGGCATATCAGGGCGCAGTAAACAAACTGTGCTATCCAAGTCGCACGTTGTAAAAGCTGGCCTGTTAGACTTGTTGAATCCCGCAAAAGTTTCTCGCAAGACAAGTAAAGCTAGTGATGTCGTGGATCGGCTCGTAGAACTCACAGAGAGTACCGATGGTGGTGTCAAAGCCTCAGCAGCCTGTCGCAAAGAGATAGCGGAGCTTGTTGAGGAATTAGAACAGTACTGCCCCCCCAATCCTTTGCGTAACCCTCTTCTCTTTGGTGAGTATGAGGTGCTGTATGCCTCAAAGCCAAGTGCGGCAGGTGGCCCTTTGAGATCACCTCTCGGAAGAGTAGCTTTTCCAGGACAGCGCCTCGTTCAAAGACTGTCACCTCCAAATAATTGTGTGAACGAAGTATCTTATAAGGCCCTTGGCTTCATTCCTGGGTCAGCTCGTCAAGAAGGGTTAATGGAACCCATCGACTCCAAAATGTTTTACCTAGTTTTCCCTCAATTAGATGATAAGCGAGCCGGTGGCCCGCTGCAATGCAAGATTCGAACAGTCTATCTAGATGACAGAGTTCGTGTAGCTCGTTTTATTTCTGAAGTAGAGGATTCAGAAGGTAGTTTCTTTGTCTTCAAACGTGTCCTCGAGGATGAAGATTATGGTGATGATGAGGTGGAGAAGGAGGAGGAGGAGGAGGTGCGTCCAGCAAGAAACCCCCTTTCAAGCTTTGGAACACAGATATTCAAGAGGCCTACAGAAGGTAAGGCAACCCAAGTGGAAAGATTGTACTATCAGAGAAATAAAGTTGCCCAACGTGCCTCTCCTGCACCTATGAGAAACAAAACAAATCAGGAAGAGGTGGCTTCAGCAAGGGCAACTGCAGAAAGGGAGCGTCGAGAGGCTAGAGAGGCAGCAGATAACAAGCGGAAGCTTGCAAGGGAAGCAGCTGAGAATGAAAAGGAGAGACTAAGAGCGGCAGCGGAAGCTCAGAGAGTAGAACTCAGCAACCGCCGTCAAGCAGCCAAGTCCCAGCTGAGAGAGTTGGCGGAAGACGCAGCCTCAGCTTCCTCACAGTATAGGGAAGCGCAGGCCGAACTGGTGGCTACCAGGCGCACTGGCGCATTACTCACACGGAAGGCTACCCAAGCGAGGGCTTCGATAGAGCGCGCAGCAGCTGATGCACAAGCAGCCAACTCGCTGCTTTTGAGTTCCAAACAACTGGAGGCTGAGGCAAGGGCGGCAGTGAAGTCGGCAATCGATCAAGTCAGAAAGATTGAAAGTGCACTTGGCAAGATATAAATGGTTACAATTTGATATTGTCAATTTTTCTCAACCCCTAATAAATTGTCTAGTATCGCCACCATCTCGCTTGCCATATGGGTTGCTTGCACTGAAAGTGTGGCCACTCTTTTGTCTCTTGTAGTCTACACTTTTTGCTTTTCTCGTATGTGCAGCCTTGCTCTCAATATTTATTGTCGCTCTTGGAGGAGAAGAGAAACCAAACGATTTCGCCACTGCTTTGAGATCTAGTATGTGCACATTGAAAGCCTCTTTAAGTTGATGAGAATTATAAGCCAAGATGTACCCTCTGAATGCCTCCTTGGCTGCTTGATGCAGGTAATAATTCTTGCCCACCAGCTTTTCCAACTGAGATTGTACATTGGCTAGTTTGGAAGGTGGAAACTCATACTCATTCAGTGGTACACGTGCAGCCTTCAAAAGCTTCAAAAAGGCGAGCTCCTCGGGAAGCAAGAGCAAAAGAGCTCTGCCTTTGCCATTTCGACCACGTGCGGTCCTGCCCACTCTATGAATGTACTCCTTCGGGTCATCTGGGGGATCATACTGGATAATCCAGTCAACTGCAGGAATGTCCAAGCCACGAGCAGCCACATCTGTACAAAGTAAGATACCAGTAGAGGCCGAGCTAAATTCAAAGAATGTGGCAGTTCGCTTAGCCTGCTTCTGTTTGCCATGGATAGATGTCACTGGCACGTCAATGTAGTTCAAAAGATCTGCATGGAATTTGACTGAAGCACAGCTTGAGAAGAATACCATAACTTTCTTTCCTTGATTTTTTTTCAAGAAAGTGAAGAGCAAAAGGAACCGGTTGTCTGCAGGCACAACACAATAGCCCTGTTCAAGGCCTTCGCGTGTTGCTGTCGCCTGCTCATCATGAACTCCAACATACAATGGTTGGCGCTTAAATGACAACCGAGCCAAATCTTCCACACGCGTGGTTTGAGTGGCACTAAACAATGCAGTTTGTCTATCTTTGGGTAAGAGCTTTATGATTTGACGCATTTCTTCCTCAAAACCGATTTCTAGTATCCTGTCTGCTTCATCAATAACTAAACATGCCAAATTGTGGTAAACAAAACCCTTTGTGTTTTGTAAATGATCTAACAGACGACCAGGGGTAGAGACAAGGAGGTTGACCCCTTTAATTAGCTTTTCAGCTTCAGTACGTCTATTGGACCCTCCCATCACGAGACCATGTGTTTGGCTGTGGAATTTCATCAGATCTCTAGCGACAGAGTAGATTTGCAATGCAAGTTCTCTGGTAGGAGATATGACAATAACACCTGTCCCATTTCGAGGAATGAATTTAGCACGATACAGCAATTCAATTGAGGGAATAAGGAAAGCTAAAGTCTTTCCAGATCCAGTTTTGGCAGCACCAAGGACGTCCCGCCCAACAAGTAGCTGAGGTATTGTGCGTGCTTGCACTTCTGTCATCGTTGTGAAGCCTAGGTCTGCCACCGCTTTCCTGGTGTTATCGGTGATCTCCAGAGTGTCAAAGGTCTGCTGGGACATTATCCCACCCACCGAGGTCGTCTGTCGCTCAATTTCAATACTAGTTCGTTTGTGCTTGTCAGGAGCATCAGATGCGACTATATGATCGCCTTGAGGTGTCTTGCGCTTCTTTGTAACCTTCCCGTGATTCTGTTCGTGAAAGATCTCGTCGTGAGCAGCACCTGTAGGGTGGAAGTGGATGATTTTACCATGCATGGACAAACTTAAAAGTTAAGAATCCAGTATACCTTTCCCCAATTTTCCTCCTGAGGAGTGTGAAGTCCTCGTGCCATTTTTTGAAGCCGTTGAAACCATGGTTTGGTGGAGTGGTAGGCGACAGAATCAATACTAGAGCATTAACTTTAAGTCTGGAAAATGAATCATATATAACTGTTAAAGAACGTCAAATGTAAATATGCGTTTGCGCTCACATACATTCTATCTTACAATGCATGTATTCGTAGAAATTTCCTGGATCGTCTCCTAGCCGCCAAAAACGGTATGCATAATCAGGGCCATTTCAGGTCGCCTCGATCATCTTTCCAATGAAAGCGGTCACAACCATCAGGTTCAATGCTTACAAGTTTTGTTCTGTACAAGTACTTCTGATAAGATCTGCTTAACTGCGCCAACTGCCGGGCGTCATTTGGTGATAGCAATGGTTTCAACTGTGGGGCTCAAGGCAACCCATACAAGTCCCAAATTAAGAAATCCCAGGTTGACACATCGTTGTAGTGTATATAGACGACAGGTTAGTATCGTCGACTCGTCGTCGTGCCAGATGCACAGCCATATTTGCATCACGCCAGTGGTCCTCATTCAGCAGTCGTGACAATTTTGAGCAGCCACAGTCACAATCTTCTTTTCGTAGGTATGTCTGAAAGCAGTAGCTGCTGAACGCTCAGATGTCCCCACTTCCCAGCCCTTTGGCCGTGTGTTCAATTTCAGTGCTGGACCTGCTTGTCTTCCGGTGGAAGTCTTGGAACAAGCCCAAGCTGACTTGCTTAATTGGAAGGGGACAGGAATGAGTGTCATGGAGATGTCGCATCGTGGAAAGGAGTTCCAGTCTATCATCGCTCAAACAGAAGCAGATCTCAGGGAGTTGTTGCAAATTCCAGCCAACTACATGGTGCTGTTCCTCCAGGGAGGAGCCTCCACACAATTCAGTGCACTTCCACTTAATCTGGCACCAGAAGGATCTACTGCTGACTATGTAATTACCGGATCGTGGTCTAAGAAAGCTGCGGGAGAAGCGAAGAAATATGTCAATGTCAATGTTGCTGCTACCGGTAATAATACATCTATTCCTGATCGCAATTCCTGGCAACTAACCCCTGGGGCTGCATATGTGCACTACTGCGACAACGAAACTATTCAAGGTGTAGAATTCAAATCTGTCCCTGATGTAGGAGAAGCCATCCTCGTCTCAGATATGTCGTCAAATTTCTGTTCAAAGGCAGTCGATGTGAGTAAATATGGAGTAATTTATGCTGGTGCACAAAAGAACATTGGTCCAGCTGGCGTCACCATTGTCATTGTCAGAGAAGATTTGCTGGGCAATGCGCGTCCTATTACACCGGTCATGTTGGATTATAAAATTCAAGCTGATGATGGCAGTTTGTATAACACTCCACCATGTTGGTCAATATACATGTGTGGATTAGTATTTTCAAAGATGTTACTGGAGGGTGGCTTGCCAGCGATACATGCTAAGAATGATCGCAAAGCAAGACTTTTGTACGACGTCGTTGCTGATAGCAATGGATTCTATGCCACACCAGTCGATCAAGCTGTCCGTTCCTTGATGAATGTGCCATTTACAATTCCTGGAAAGCCTGATTTGGAGAAGGCATTTATTTCTGAGGCCGCACAAAACGGTATGATTCAGTTAAAAGGACATCGTAGTGTGGGGGGTATGAGGGCATCTATATACAACTCAATGCCTGAGGAGGGAGTTTCTGCTTTGGCTGAATTCATGAAGAATTTTGCAGCAAAGCATGCATAGATAACTTTGTCTTCTTTAAAAATCTAGCCATTTCTTGTAGTACACACACGTTGTGGGTGATATCTTGCCACTGGGGTGGCAATCCAAGAACACAGGGCAAACTCCACAAGGCATCTCAGCAAATTTCATTTCTTCAGGCAGATGCAATCTAGCAATCCTATATTTGGTTTGGAGTGCATCCTCAGCTAGGCCAACAGAGCTTTCTTTCGCTTTTTTAGTTGGCCTCTCATCATCACTAGAGTTTGAGGGGCCATCTGGGCCCTCACTACACTGCCGCCATTCCAGCAGATCTGTGGAAGGTGGAATTTTTTCTAACTTCTTATCATAGACAAGAGACCCAGTAATCAGTGCCACATCATCTGGTGTAAGAGGAGCAGTACTGATTCCACTATTTATAAGGTGCGAGGCTATGCTCTTCAATGTAGGTGCACCCTCTGCATCGACAAACATTTCAACTGCATTTCGAAGTACTTCTGTAAACTCTGTATCAAAGGGACCATCCGCTGAATACCAAGGCCCTCCAGTAATTTCTCGAGCTGGCTCAAGGCCAGCAAGCATAAATACCTTGCGAGATGTTCCCTGAACGCTTTTCACAGACTTTACAAGTCCTCTCTCCTCTAAATTCTTAGTTATTCTCCCGATCTTAGCTTGCGCAATATTTGTTCTGCTTCTAATATCTCTAACCCAAATTCCTACATTTCCAGCTTGCTCTATGGTCTGGAAAATAAGCAGGTCTTCTGCACTCAAACCCTTCAATTTTGCAGAATCCTCCGGTCGAACATGTTGAAATATTGTCTCATCATCCTCTTGCCTCTTGAAAACTCTTAATCTATATGCATTCAGCAGCTTGTTTAGGCAGCGCACGACAGTATCATTGTCATGATCTGGCAACTGGGCTTGAAGCTGAGCTGATGATAATCCCTGCATTTTGTAAGACGTCATCATGAGCAAGTGCAGTTATTGAATATTCTAAGCTATGTAAGCTATGTAGATGAGATACTTACATCTTTGCTCTTGTCGAGCTTTCGTAGGATGCTAATTTCCAAACTTGCAGACATCGTTCTCACTTGAACAACAGACAATCACTAAGAATAATTATAAAATAGACATTGTATCGAAGGCATTCCGTTTGATTGGAGCAGATGTCAAATACAGTTCCAAAGTACAGTACAATATATAAAATTAGAATATTCATCGGCCTGAGGGATTCTTGGCGAGAAATTAGGAACGGCACGACGGCAATCCAATGTCAGGCGTGCCATCCTGCTGTCGTGGCCAGCCTGTAAGGGGACGAGTGACCGGTTCTGGCCTCCCTAAGGGGGTCATTGTCTTCGACCCTGGACGGTGCAGCCAGAATGGCCGGAGTCATTCTCCCGATTTAGAGAGCGAGGTTCTCCTGTCTCCGTGCGATACAGCACAGAATTGTTTTAAGGGAAGCTGTAAATGGTAAGCTGGCTCGACTTTTGTGATGGGCGGCATTGTTCGGACAGGGTTGCCGTCACTGCTATATGCACAGTTGAGACGTGTGTAGGGAGTAATCGGGTCTAGCTGTATCCTGATTCTTAGGGTCCAACACCACTTTGCCGCTCCTTGGGCCACTAGGTCATGCTAACATAGGCTTTCTGGGGCTACAGGGACCTCGCAAAGTTATCTCAAAGAAAATTGCAAAGCAACGGTCTTCAGCAAGTCGCTTGTGGGAACGCAAGAGCGCCAATTTCATTTCAAGCCAGCCACGCCCAATACATATTACAATGAGGAGATTGCAAGCAGACTGAGCAACCTACTCCACTCAGACGCGCTGGCCCGTGGCTGCATGAGTCACCTAGGAAGCCAAGGACTTGACACAGCACATGGTCACCCACCATGGCACACTTTCCCATTCCTCGTTTGTGCCTCAAAAGCAGTAAAGTGAACCCATGCAGGCTGCCGTTGGTTGCCCACAAGCTTGCAATTCAACGGTCTGTAAATGTCAACATAACATGTTGGCAGTTTGTAGCCGCCTTTCCTAAGAGTTCAGGAACCCAAAGGCACTCTTGAAACTCTGTGCATAATTTCACGCATTGATAATGTTGACTTAGGTTCTCACAGGAAGATGGATATCTCTGTAAGTCTCAATATTCTGCCTTCTAGATTTGCCAGTGTCATCATAGAGCTGACAACGCCACTGAGGCCAAGAATCCATTTCACAATCCATCATTTTGATCATCCAGTTGTTATATTCCCATTGTAAAGAGCCAGACATGTTATGAATATACCTTAGAGCTCTTGGTTTCAATTTGACAATCTTTGACCACTCGGGTGCTTCTTTCTGTTGAAAAAGTCCTTCTAAAGCTAGAGTTTCATCATGGGTGTCTCCCTCCAACCATCTCTGACCATCCTTCAGATCTTTTAAAGCTGTTGCCACTGCGCTGGCATTCAAATGATTGTGAGTATCTTCACTCATCATTTCCACAGACGGCAGTTTGACTTTTCCAGATAAAACTTGGGCAATGAGCTTCCCTTGCAACTCAAATTGCGGAAATGGTATGGTTTTCCAAGGAATTCCAATGAAAGAGAGTCTAGGGGCTAATCCTAGCGGAAACATGTGCTTGTACAGTGGCACTACTGCACCCTCGTGCACCCTCAAGGCACCAACATCCTCTAAGAATGGAAAATTGTAATGGTATCCGGTGCAATAAATTATACAGTCTATGTTTTCAACTGTTGTTCCATCTGTCAATACAATAGATCCACCATCATCATTAATTGTTTTTGGAAGCATTCTGCAATCTACCTTACCACCTCCAAGTGAGAGGGTATGCTCAAATGGCGTACCAACAAATGTCGCTGAACACAGAAACACGTGACTGGCAACGGTAGCCAACTCTAAAGCTATATCTGCCCCACTGCTCTGAGCCCCTATTAGAAGCACTCTCTTCCCAACAAATGATTCTGGAGTTCTATAGTTGTGGCTGTGAATTTGTTTGCCAGAAAAATCACGTTGACCAGGAATTGAGGGGACCTTTGGCTTGCTAAAGTGTCCATTGCACACAACCACAGCATCATACTGTCCAGTTTCGAAGTCTGTAGTATAAACACTTCGTGTGGTCAGCTCCCAATCATGCATTTCTATAGGGGTAGCACGTATAACCTCTGTACCAAACTTAATATGTGGTCTCAAGTTGTACTCTTCAGCAATGGCAGCGATATAAGCCAAGACCTCTTGATGACAAGGAAACTGTCTAGGATCGATAGACCCTTGAAAATTGGTAGTGAAAGGGAAATCAGATAAGCCCATGATCTCACGTGGTAAGTTAGTGCGCAGGCCCCTACCAACAGAAACACGGCATCAGTTGCGCAGATAAGGCACTTAGAAACGTCGATGGCAAGGAGTTTGGCTTACCTGTACATGGAACTGTGAACCTGGGCCCTTTGTGGATTTAGTCCTAGCTTATCCTCATCTATATCATCTGTGTAAAGCCAGACACCACCTAAAGTATCAGACTTTTCAAAAACAGTAACTTTGTGCCCTTCTCGGAGAAGCTCTCGGCAAGCAATGAGCCCTGCAGCTCCACCACCAACCACAGCAACATTCATAGATGCCCTCATTCTTGTATCTTTAGTTAATACTAACATCTTCCTACTGTACAAGGAAAACTTCATATAAAGCAGGCGAGATACAGGGTGGCCAAGCACTCATTGAGGGATTGGACAACTTACAATGTTAGCGGACTAGTCAGTTTAAATTTTTTGCACAATATATTCGACATATCGCGCAAGACTTATTGCAAAGACAGTAAAATGGCAGAGTTTCGGGCCATTATTACTGTTGGTGCTTCGGAGAATATACTCCCACCCAATCATTTATCCCGAGGACCCAATTTGAATATGGGCAGCCTAGCAGTTAGCTTGGGAAGCACTCTGATGAAGTTCACAAGCATACAATGCAACGAGAGCAGTATCTGAAGTGGCACAGTTCTTTCTGGAGTGTCAAGCACTTTAAAATTGGGACAATGTCTAGGCAAACAGCAGCAACATCAGCATGGGTCGCAAGAGGAAACTTTGGCCAGCTGCAAAGTTCAAAGCTTGAAGAAAATAGCCAAGGCTACCCAGACCATTTAAATTCTCTCAATAATAATCACATTTGTAGACTTTGAAGGAACATTTAAACTCTGATCAGAGCAAAAATGGACAGGCAACTTCAATGGATCACCCAAGCTCAATTAGAGCGCCCAGAAGTAGCAGCTCAATTGCAGCAGTTAGGAGAATTATACTCGAAGAAGCTATGGCACCAGCTCACAGTCAAACTAGAGCAATATGTGGATGAAGAAGTCTTCCAACGTGATGGGTTCTTGATCGCCCTCTACCAAAACTTTATCTCTGGTTTTGCCCATAAAATCAATCTTTTAAAGCTCGCTTTCTTTGCTGTAACCGTGGCAAAATGTCTTTCGACTCCTCAGGTAACCAAACACGTGCCTTGCTTTTTCACCAACGACGGCCTCTCAGCGGCTACTCTCCATTCTTGCAGGAGGGTATTACATTCTTGAATGATGTTATGCGGGGGCTCAAGGCTGCTCAGACAAGCGATGCTGACCAACCAATTCTTTTCCTTCAAATGCAAACAGCACAATATGAACATGTGCTCGGAAATTTTGCAGATGCAAAGAAGATGCTGGAGGAAGGACGCCGAACTTTGGATGAGAAGAGTGATGCGGACCCTGCTGTTAGTGCTTCTGTCCATTATTTAGCTATGCAGTTAGCAAAAGAGGCACAGTCGTATGCGGACTTCTACCGTGCATCATTAATGTACCTTGCCTTTGTTCCTCAAGAGACACTTGATCCTGATCAACGCCTTGCTCTTGCTGTTGACATCTCTTTGGCAGCGCTTTTGGGGGAGGATATCTACAATTTTGGGGAATTACTGTTGCATCCCATCCTAAGTACATTGAAAGATAGCGATTACGACTGGCTCTTGGACATCCTTTATTGTTTTGAATCTGGCAATTTACATGAGTATGATACACTATGCTCCAAGTATGCCAGCTCCCTTAATGCACAGCCAGCTCTGGTGGCCAATGAAAGGCGACTTCGAGAAAAGATTACCATAGCAGCTTTGTTGGAGCTCATTGGCAATTTACCCGCTGAATCAAGAACTTTAAAACTCAGTGAAGTAGCTGCCAAGACCAAACTGCCAGCAGATGGCGTGGAGTTATTGTTGATGCGAGCCCTTGCCCTTCACTTGATTGAAGGTGTGATTGATGGCGTTAATGGAGAAGTGTCTGTTGGTTGGATAGCCCCTCGTGTGCTGACTCATAGACAAGTGGAGAGTATGGCCAGTAGATTGGAAGGTTGGTTGGCACGTGTAGAGACAGCTGCGCTCATGTTCAAAGAAGAATCTGTCGGCTTGGTTATGTAATATATTACTCCTGAAATATAGAGTGTTCTCCAAAGGATCGGACTGCAACATGTTCAATTGACCATCCACTTGGTAGGTGCTTGGGCTTCACCGACTCTACAAACGCCTGTCTGAATCGAGCTTGGAGCTGCAGAAGACCATCAATGCCTTGCTCTCCTAACAATTTTTGCACAACTTGTGCTCCATGCCAGTAGTGCCCTGCTGAGCCTCTGAGCTCATTCTGATTTAAGCTGTACTGAGAGCCGTCATTACTGTCAATTTCTACCAATAAATGGCTAGGGACTGTTCTAGATTTATTCTGAACCCATGTGTTTATCAATTTTTTCCTCGATTTCCTACTGAGGCCTGCCAACAGTCCCTCAACCTTTTCAAACTCACTCAACCCTGAAGGCTTCAAGTCAATTCCTAAATAGGCAGCAATGTGCCCTTCTAATTCTTGCTTTCTTGATACTGGCATGATACTTGAAGCAGAGTCAAGAGCAATTGCAGACCTCCTAACATTATGAGCGTGCAAATCACCAACACTGTCTGTTAGCTTTGGGATAGGCTGGAAAAGTGGAATGCCCAGCTCCTTGGCTATGGCTCCCTTTAAACGCTCGGATGTTTGCTGAGCAGTCTCATGGCACATCAGGCAGATGAGAACAACATCATGCGAGCGGTGACTCTTCAGACTCACAGGCAGCGCCCTTCTATAACATGAAGGCAAGATCCTATACTTCAGGAACTGAGAAGTCTTTCCACACCCCACACAATGGTTGTTTCTAGCTGCAGAATAGAAAGTATCCACACTGGCAGATTGATCACGCATGTTATGCTGAAACAGTAGCTGCACAGTGAACGGCTCTGCACTGACGACTTTTGCAAGATTCTTCCTGACATACCATTCCAGCCTCTTTCTGTCTGTGTAACATAGGAGGTGACCCTCAAAACTTAGCATGCGACAATTTTCATAAGCTTGTTCCTTTTTTATGGTGAATCTAGCAGCTAGGCTCTCCCTTGAGCGGTTTTTCGCTGTGAGCGTACCACTCCGAGAGATGGACTTCCATTTTTCTAGCATTAGTGTGATCTCTGGGTGATGCCATTCTCTTGACTCTCCAAGTGCATCAAGGACTGCTACCCGGTTTTCCAAGATGTATGCTGGGAAAATATGACATGATCGCGGATACCGAGCCACCACTTCTCTTAGTGTTGTCTCCGTCACATCATCAGCACACCATGCCAAGTCAAACAGTGCAGCATCTGGCAATACGCAAGAGACCCCTTCATCAATGACTCTTGCAGACGCATCTCTCCATGAGCACAGCGCGTAAACCCTCGAAGCTAGTTTGAAGCAGTCATTCCTGGTTTCTTCATCCCTTGCATCCTCACCTATCTCTTTCTTTAGGAATGGAATCCGTGACATGAAAATACTCACTGCTGAGGCACTTGCAGCTGCTTTGGACAGAGAGGGTGTGAACACAGAGTAACACAACAGGAGGGAGCGCTGAATTGCCTCTGTCGCCATTCCTTGTGCACAGAGTTCCTGACCCAGGCAGTCTGCTATATGCAATAAATAATGTACATCAGTCTGAGCATATTTTATCATTCGTTGTGTCAATGGTCTTTCACGCCAATCCATCAGTTGCATGGCATGGTCCTTTGTTACTTGGCAATAGGTCTCCAATAGAAAGGCCAATGATTTCCCATCACTTTTTATAACTTGGCAAGCCTTCTCAGTATCAAAGATGTTGATCAAATGGATATGTAGATCTCTGTGTAACCATATGACATCTCCATTCCCACCATGCAGGACCTTTACGATTTTGTCATTACTCAATATTTCGCTCAGCACTCGGCATGCTTCAAATCCTAAAGCTAGCACATCTATTATGTAATCCACCTCACCATCTGACATTTGAATCAGGCATGTCTTTCCATAGTAAGTATGCTGATCATGATGCTCGAGGTCAATAGCAATCCTCCTTGCACTTGCCAGGTGTTTTATTGAAGATTCGAGGTCTGCGATGGTACTGACAACTGTGGCTGGTGGAAGTGGAGAGGGGTTGATGGGACTCTGGAATGGAAGAACCTTCGAATTCAGTAGTTCATGTATATACTTTTCATGAGGATGTGGCGAGCGTATTTTAGAGTCCGCCTTCTCAATCACCAGATTTCTCGATTTCCTCTTTTTATGAGCGATGAATAAAACTGCTGCTGCTCCCAATACCAATGTAGTTATCATAACGAAGACAAATTGGCGTCAATGAGATTTGCAGGATTTGCTCCATCTTCATCTTGAAGAGTGAAACCTTTGGGTTCGGCACACCTCTCAATGACGAAGTCGTGCATTAGCAGGAAGGTGGTGGCAGGATGAAGCTGAGGTCAGCAAGTTGCAGCTTTCGATAAATTACCGAAACCCTACACAATATGTGTCAAACATGAACATTTAAACGTCCACCAAGACATAATGCTCAAAAACAAGACTATCAGCTGCTTAATCGCTGCTATTCTGGCGGTATCGCTACACCCACTTTCTGTCTTGTCACAACAGAAGGAATGGAAGAGTGGGGAAATCATCAGTCAAGACACGTTTCTGTACGGAGCTCTTGAAACACAAGTAAAGGCCAGCAAGGGTTCCGGTGCAATTACCGCCTTCCTTTTCATCAAGCCTGACAACAGTCAAGGGGGTTGGCAAGAGTTGGCATACGAGTTCTTTGGTAAGGGTTCAGGCCATGATCTTCAGGTGAGTAAGCATAGACACTTCAACTTCCAAAATTAGGGTCTTAGGTTTTTGCCTTTTCTACTGAATGCACACTGGAAACCAGACCCAAATCATAACACCGTCAGACGTTAGGGAAGAAGGCCCACAAGGTGATTTCAGGCAGCAGCACATGGAGCAAGAGACATCCAGTCAGAATTTCTTCAATGAATTTGTGACAGCAAGGATGGAATGGGGGCCTGATCGTTTGGCGTTTTACTTGGATGGTGAATTGCTTCGGGAGCACACTTCATCAAGCGATTACTCAACATATCAAAAGTTCTGGGACAATCCTGATCCCATGGAGATTCGTGTTGACCTATGGGCTGGCTTCAGTGATTGGAGCGGTCAGCTTGACCCGAGCAATCCCCCCACCGATGCACAGTTTAAGTACATATCCTATGAAAGGTACGAGAATGGGGAGTTTGTCCCAGAATGGCGAGACGAATTTGAGGGCAATTCATTGGATACAAGCCGCTGGAGGAAAGGTGACCACACCTTTGACTATGCTCTTACACAGTATGCTCCAGAAAATGTTGTGGTCAGCGATGGATTGATGACACTTGAATTTACGCGTGCTTAAGAAAGGGGCAGTCTTCTAGCTAGCTGTGAGGCTATGGCACAACTTTCGCTGCTTCTCCAGATCAAATCCAACACTAGTCATGTAACCTCGCAGACCACCATATCTTTCTTTAGACCACTGCAATAATTTCTCCATTGCCTCTGGAGGTGCACTGGCAAAAATTTTAGGATCCATCCCTTGAACATCTTTCATCTTTTCTAAACCTCCCAGCGCAATTTGATTGACTCCATCACTGCGAGCATAGTCAGTAATGATTTCTTCATCAGTAGCACCACATGCTGACAAGATCAGCGCTGACAATACACCTGTCCTATCTTTTCCCAGCTTGCAAAATATCATTTGAGGGTGCCTCTTCACTGCGGCATCTGCGATCAAGTCTAGCGTCTCAGCGATATCTGGCCCAGCCGTCTCGAGCAAGATTTCATATATCAATTGAAGCCCACCCTTATTCAATTCTGGAATGATTACATCCCTCATGGATTCTTGCCAACCCAAAGCTTTATAAATACCTGCCAATGCAAGTTTTTGGTAAGGAAGTTTCCATACGAGGCTCTTGACGAACCTGTTTCGTTCCAATAAGCTGAGCCTATGGAGCTCGATAGGCTCTAATTTCAAATCACTGAGCTCTGGATGGTCATCGACTGCTATTTTTACTAGATTTCCTTTATCGTCATATGTCTTAATAATACCATTACTCAGCATAACAGGCCAGGACTTGTCCTCTGCTCTCTCCTCTGCTGAACGTAAATCGATCATCTGCTGTACCTTGAGCTCTGATCTCACTAATCGTACATCGCTAATGGTTGCGTGTGCAGGACTTCCGCTCCGAAATATCCTTCCTGCATGGATTTTAGGACATGCCTCAGCCAGATCACGAGCATTAGGAACGCGCTCCAGTCTCTGTGCCCAATCTTTAGGGAGGGCGGTAGACAGGGTCCGGGAAGATGTGATCTGTGAAGCCATTTTTATAATCCTGCAAGTTTTTAATGCCTAAATAACATATGTAACGTTTCAGCCTGACAACTATAGCTACCTTCTTTGATGCGAATAGAAGTGACAGCTTGAAAAGAACATGAATAGAGCTCACAATCGAAAGCGACAACAAGCTGTTTAGAAAAACAAGATTGTTTAGTTCCGAAATTCTCAGAGGCTCCAAGGAAAGTTAATGTCCGAAATCAAACTGCTGCAACAATGAGCTGCACTTAGAAGCTAACATCCAACCAACTACACACTGTACGCTAGATCTTGAGAGGACCATGTCCATACCATCATGGATACCTTACCTCTACACCCTCAAAGGTCAATTCCTTATAGAAATCGAAACAGGAGGTCTCTCTTAATAGCATCAACAACAATACCCTATTTGACTAAAGTTGCACTCACTGCAAATATTCTCCTCACGAAGGATTTCTGTCCATACTGTGGCTGTTTAATTGTTGTGAGTGTTCAGACTGTCACCAAATTCCTCAAAGCTTTATCAGCGGTGTGGGCGTAAAAGATATTAAAAATATTCATAAATCACGCTCCCAATTTTGATCACTAAGGTATTGTAAAAGAATAGCACGCTTCTGAATATTTAACTCAAGTCCCCAGGGATTGGTTGGTTCCATGGGCAAGAAGGCGACTAAGAAGTTAGTTGCCAGTGGCAAACTCAAGGACAACATAAAGCATAGAAAAATTGTTCGGGTTTCAAAGCAGCGTAAAAGATTGCACGAAGCAAAGGGTGAGTATTTGCAATGCATGCAATGAATATATAGACGTGGACAGTTCATTCCAGTTCATTCCTCAATTACAACGACGGGATCTATTTTGACTTGAGATAGCATTAATTTATCGTTTTCCCTTCAGTGTCAGCAAAGCAAGTCGCAAATGCCGCTCCCGCAAAACGCATAGAGGATTTGGATATTGATGAGTTTTTAGCTGGTGATTTTCTTATAGAAGACAACAAAAGCGATATTTCTGAAGAGGTCATCGCTTCCTCTTCAAGTGATGATGATATTATATCTGAGAGTGAAGACTTTTTATACGAGGGAAATGGAAATCCAGAGGAAAAGAGCGAGACGGACGAAGATGAGGACGTCGAGGATGATCCCATTGTAGCTAACAATAACGAATTAGAGTCCGATATAAGAGGTCACAAGGCTCAACTGGAAGCACTCAGGAAAAAGGATCCTGAGTTTTATGCCTATTTAGAAGCCACAGACAAAGAGTTGTTGGCTTTTGATGAGAGCGATAGTGAGGAAAATGTAGACCAGGACGGGGTTGAGGAGATTGAAGAAATGGAGGCCAAAAAAGGCGTTTCTGTCAAGGAAGAGAAGCTTATCACCATGTCTCAACTTGACACTTGGTGTGGGGCTGCATTGAATGATGCATCCTTAGGAGCAGTGAGGATGTTGCTCAAAGTATACCGGACAGCTTGCCATTATGGAGACAGTGAGGAATCTGTTGTTGAGGGGATGCAGTTGGCCTCATCGTCGGTCTACAATAGAATTCTATTGTTTGTCCTCAAAGAGTTTGACGACATATTTAGACACATGCTGGCCACAAATGAGGATAAAAAAGCAATTGTCGCTGCGGATCTCACACGATGTGCACGATGGCGTAAAGTTGAACCACTGATCAAGAGTTATTTGGGGAATACACTTCACTTATTAGGTAAGTTTTAATTGGCTCGAGTCAAATCTACGTGTGTGATTGAGTTCCCAGCACCATGTGGAGTCGTATGCAGCCTAGAGCAAGCACAGATCTGGAAGTACTGCAGAGCATCAATGTTTGTATGATATCTTTACACTGACGGTTCTCACACATTGCAGGTGCTATGACTGATGCAACTATGTTGGCATTTGTCCTTAGAAGATTAAGAGCGTCAGTTGTCTTTCTAGCCCCTTATGAAAAATTACAGAGGAAATATCTGAAAATTGCCTTGGGTTTGTTTGGTTCTGCAGATGCTGGTCCCAGGGTACAGGCGGTTTTACTTGTGAGATCAATGGCATTGGTTCTTCCACAACCTGCTTTAGATACTGTCTTAAAGGGAGCATACAGGACCTTTGTATCTAATGCCAAATTTGTGAATGCAACAAATGCGCCAGCCCTAGATTTTATGGCTACATGTGTGGTCGAACTTCATGGTATTGATGTTGGTGCTGCATACACCCATGCGTTCAGTGCCATACGGCAGCTGGCTCATGTTCTGAGGACAGCCCTTACCTCTAAAACTAAGGATGCATACCGTCAGGTGTATTGCTGGCAGACAGTGTCTTCATTGGAACTCTGGGCAAGAGTGCTGGCAGCTCATGCAGACTCACCAGACCTCCGCCCACTGGTGTATCCTGTGACACAGTTGGTTCTTGGCACAGCTCGTCTTCTCCCCACTCCATCTTACTTTCCATTGAGGCTACGTTGCATTAGATCATTGAACAGGTTGGCAATGGCAACTGGTTATTTTATCCCAGTTGCACCACTTTGCCTAGAAGTCTTGCAGTGGGCTGATCTGTCCCGATCCCCCAAAGCTGCAGCTGCTGGATCCCAACCTCCAGATTTGTTGCTGCAGTTGAGAGTCTCCAAGAACAGTGGCAGATCATCCGCCTATCAAGAAGACATCATTAATACAACTTTTGAGCTGCTGTCAGAACACCTTGCACAATGGTCAACTCATATTTCATTTCCAGAGCTAGCACATTTGACGCTGGTTTCACTGAGAAGATTTATCAAGACCAGTCAAGTAGACAGGTTTAGAAAGGCGACTCGTTCTTTAGTAGAGGCCACAGAGCGTACGATTTTGTTTGTGGGCAGCGCCAGAGATAAAGTAGAGTACAGTCCTAAAGATCTCGGGGAGGTATCTAGATTCCTAGTTGGAGAGAGCAAACAGACTCCAATGCAAGCATATTACGATCTAGCCTTACAAAAGGCCAAAGAAAGGCAGTCGTTGCGCAGTGCACAGGAAGTCCCACTCGAAGGAAGAGTTGATGAATCCAGTGGTGAAGATGACATACTGACTGAGGACATGATACCTGCACCTCAGAAGAAGGAGAATGTAATGGTGATTGAGAAGAAGGGCAAGAAAAAGAAGCTGCATGAAGGAGACCAAGAACCAATGGGCCTTGCAATTCCTGCCCATGATCAAGATGAAGATCAGCTAGGTGAGTATCAGCTATCTGATGATGACATATCCAGTGAGAGCGAACATGAGAGACCTCAGAAAAAAGTGAACAGCCCAAAAAAGGGCACCAAATGATTAAATAATTTCAATTCGTGTGCTTATCCATCAAGAGTCTTTGGCCATCTCTTCCTCTTCTTCCAGCATGGGAGCATAATATTCTGCATGAGCTAGCATACATTCTCGTAAGGCCAACGTTTTGTCTCTGCATTCCTCTGTAAAGTCACTGCCAGCGTCCCTTTCTTTATCTACACAATTGCTCCAATCTATGAAGGCTTGCCTGCAGCCTCCTGCTTTCATAAACTTGCAGAAACCACAGGTTTCATCCTCGTCGTCGTCCTCTTCCTTAACTTCCTCATCATCGAAGGGTGTGTCCTCTGCATGGTGCTCGTGCGGTGCAGAATCTGATTGTTCCACTTCTTCAACTTTGATATTGGAAGTACTCATTACTTCTCCTCTCGAACCTGACTTCTAAACGCGAAGGAATCCTGAAAAATGAGTGATGACTTTCGAAATCGCGACAACTCTCTTATTTAGCACAAGCTTTGATATTGAATACTGTCAAGGGTCAAAACGTTCTTAATGTCTGCAGTTGCAGGACTCTCAACTGCTGGAATCAAACTGGATTATTGACTTTGAGCCACGATTCGGTATTGGAAGTGAATTAAATCTAATAAACTAAGTTGCTAAAAAACCAGTTTTCACTAATCGAATTCACTTTCAGTTGTCGTAGCCTGAGAGTCTTCCATTGAAAGAGACCTTCTCCCTCTTCCCCTACCCCGTCCTCGACTGCCACCTTTGCTACCTCTCCCCCCTGAGGATCTGCTGGAGTTCGATGTAACCAGTGCACGCGCAGGTAGGACAGCATTCTCTAACTCTTCAAGAAGCTCTTTCAATAAACAGTGGCCTTCTCCTCCCACAAATTTCCATGCAGCATCAAAATGTGGGGACCCATACACTTTTTGTTCATTCTTGAATGACCACAATGTCCCCGTCCTCCACATATTATCAGGCTTCTTAGAAATAGTATCAATCATGCTGTTTCTTTCCTTCATTGTGTACCTGACCTTTCCCCCAAAGCAACTCTCAATATCTGGAAGAGATATCGTTCCTCGCCGCTCAGCAGAGAGAGTGGCGGTTGGATCGTTGACCGTCTGCTTGAACCAACTTGAGAGTTGGCCCCAGGCATACATCGGCCGATACACCTTGCAAAGCACAGCTGATTTAGCAGACTTCACAGCAGCTTTAGCTGCTGCTTTTGCTGCTGCCTTTTGCTTCTCTTCTGTTTCCTTTTGAGCCTGATCAGAGGGCATTCCATGCTGCAGCATCTCTTGTTGCTGTGAAATGAGCTGTGCCTGGCTCCTGTTCAGGTACAAGTCTTCAAGATTGATTGGAACAGGGGGAGATGTACACCCCTTATACCCTTTCAGCCCTGTAAACCATCGCTGAGTATAAGCGTACAATAGCGTAACATCAGCCACAGCGGTCAATCCACCACCCAGTTGCACATCTATTTCTCGAAGATATCGTGCTACTGCAAGCAGACGATCTCTGGCGGCAGCGGCATCAGCAGCTTGGGAGCCCAATATCACACCACAGAGGTGAATGAGCATTGGCGGCAGTTCTGCTGCTCGCTGTGCAGCCACAAGCTCTATCTCTTCATTTGAAAATGCTGATGTGAATTGTCTGCTCACTGATGCTGGGGCAAGTATCTGAGCTGTCCCACGCAGAATTTTTTTAGCAATGGATTTGTTATCGTTCCACAGGTAATCTGCAACCTCTTGATCATTCAGCAAGCGCAGCATAGGATCCTGGGGCTGGCCAGGAACAGTCTGCAAGAACATTTTTAACTTGTCGAGAGTAATGACGACATTTTGTACGCGATTTATGGCGACTCCTCTTGCTTCAGCTGCAGCGCTGGCCTCGTTGTACAACGCCCTACGCTCTTTCAGTAAAACTGCCTTGAGGCAAGATTCTTCAAGTTCAATGTACTCACAGACCAATGCTGCCCACTTGTGAACCCAATCAGGAAGCAGATCTTTGCTATCTTCAGAACCAAGAGCCGATGCTTTAATTGAATGCCTTCCTAGCCGGTCACGGTCCTCTTGCACTAATGGCTCATTGCAAGCCCGCACTATTAAGGCCTGCCTATGCAGCATGTTATGTTTCTCGTTCATGATTTGTTGAAAAGCACGGCTACCGGTAAAGCAGAGGTAGCTGCCCCTGCAATGGTTTGTTGAGCAAAGACAAATCGCCTCTCTAAACTCTTTTTCACTTTCAGTAACAGAGGAGTAATCAAATGTCAGCTCTTCCCCTTCATGTACAGCTCTCAAGGTGTACAATGCAATGGTCAATCTCCCTCCCGAGGCCATGACTATTGCTTGGCAATTTGGAGTGCATGAATGTGACATCCTTGAGGCTATTGCTCCTTTCGCAGCAGCATCTACAAATAAAACATCATAACCGTCAGGATCGTCCTTAGGTCTCTCAAGCACAATGTTGTAGAAATCAGGCAACTCATCACCTGTGATTTTTTTGACGGCATCCTGCAATTCAAACCAACGCCAGGGACAATGGATTTCACCAAAATACTCCTCCACAAAAGTCAATCTTGGAAGTCCCCCTGGTCTGCGGCATATCAGACCAGTGCCCTTGGGATGCAGGCGGAAATAGTTGTAGCCAACATCTCGAGCCCTATTCTCAACAGCCGCTGCGGCACTGGCACTCGCTGCGTCTCCATTTGCCTCTGCACTAAGTCTAACCTCAGCTAAAGCTTGGAATATATCCCAGCCATTCTCCCCTTGATTATGGATGGCTGGCAGTAGAACTTGTTCGATCCATGTATTAGCATCTTTCTCAACACAGTTCTTCTGCTTTTGCTGCTCTGGTGTAGGTGGAGGCTTATCCTCCACAGGCCCTAACGCTGCAGCCACAAGCGTCTCTTCAATAGCCCCGATAATTCCATTTGTCTCAGCAGACTGTGGAGCAGAGATATCATCGACTTCAGTTGCTGACACGACTTCTCTTGCAGTGCGTGTAGTCATACCACCAGTCCTTGGTATCAGCGCTGTAGCTTTGAGGAAAGAAGTGAAATCAGGCATTTCATAAGCACCAAATGCCTGTGACTCAAGAACTGCATCCAGAATATTTCGACGAGTGTAGCAATCCATTCCCCATGAATCAACTTCATCCACATCGACCCCCATTACTAAAGTTTTTCTATTTGTAACAGCTCTATTCAAACAGACTTCAGACGAGCATGCACATGCACTATCACACTCTGTATTCCTTTGCAAGCATGTGCATCCTGATACAAAACCCTCAGCTTCCACATTGTAGCTTCCTAACCCCTCTCGATTTGTACAGTGTGTTCCATCACAGCCTCCCATTTTCTTTGTCCTCAGCTTTCGCTCTATGACTTCACGGGCAGCCTCTTCGACAATATGATAAGCTTTCAACCGCTCATATGGTCTTGGAACATAGGGCGTCTTGCGCCAATCTCCATGCTTGAAGGGTTCCCTGTTTGCCAATATTGATGTGGGAAGGGAAACAGTAGTGATGGGTACTGCCACTGCCTCTTGTTTGGATGGTTGATCAGCTAGTTGATATTTCTCAGGGTTCTTCAACATGTCATTGCGTGCCGTTATTCCAAGCTCGGTTATTAATTGATCTAACTGCGAAGCTACTAAATTGACGAACGATTCGGCAATTGACGTTACTCTGCCCCTACGTGTGGCTGGATTCTGCAGTGCCAGGTATATTTCTGCAGCCTCAAGGCAATCAGCCTTCAGCTCACTGAGGAAATGTTCTGGCTCCTCATACCCTCCAACTTGCAAAGTAGCACAAACATTTGCAAGACTAGTACCTAATGAACGAATTTGTTCACAAGCACCAGAAGTCTTGAGTTCAGCAGCAAATCGAGCAACTACCAGAGGTTGAGCTTGGAAGGCATCACTTCCTGGCCCAGGTGATCCCGGCTGTGACAATGCATGACGAAGAGCTGTAGCCAGATGAACTTGAATATTCAAGTTCCAAACAGCAGGAGTTCGAGGTCTTTGCAATCTGGAAACAATTTGACTTCCAAACCTTCTCCGTTTTGCGGATGGAGAACTCTCATTTTTGTCAATAAATGACGATTTGACTGCGTTCTTTCGAGACTTTTGAAAAACTGTCGGATCGACTTTTATTTGAAGCCAGTTGCCCAAATCTTTGCCATGTGAGTTGAAGTAGAGGTCATCTTGGAGAGTGTCCTGCTGTGGAGGGACACTTTTCTCGGAACCTCTTAAGAGCTCATTTGTCGCATCAAGCAAATCGCTGACTTGTTGTGCAGCGGCCCTATCATGAGGCCAATATGCCTTTAGAAGATCTCCACACAGCTTTCTTAATGCATTCATTGCATCTGCAGGCTGGATTTCCCCAGCTTCCAAAGACTTAATCAAGATACTGCGCAGGGTGAGAGGGTGTGTTAATGAGGGTTGTAAGATCAGCCCAGCAGTACCTTACCTCAGGTTCACCCCGTTCTTGCATTGCAAAATACCATCTGCGTCACATTCAAGGATGTACTGGATGGCTTTCAGGACCCTACTGCCGTCTTCGATTGCGTGATATTTTTGATCGCCGGCAATTTCTAGAGTTTGGACTGTATCTGCTGTCAAGTTTGGACTCTTCCATTGTTTATAAGCCACGGTCGAGGCTCGGGGCAATTGAGCCTTCATTGCTTAAAACTGGGGGATGTTCTCCTGGAACGATAATTCAAATATTGATTTATGGCGAGTTCAAATAATTGACGCGTATTTCCCCCCTCGCTTACACACATATTCCAATATCAATCTTCTTTGGAAGCTGTCTGTTGCGGTCAACACAAATACAGAAACGTAGGAGTTATAGTGGTAAAAAGATTGACGGAAGTTTCCTTTTCGCAAAAGTCCGCAACTGCATCGTCATCCTACAAGCGCACATATTCCTCTTCTTAGTACTCAATGTACATATGTTTTTACATATTTTTAAATCGTACTCGACAGAATCTGTCTTATTAAGAGGAGTCTGATATAAACTTCCAGTATGATCTTGCAAGCAGTGATTTCCGATCGGGGCCTTAGAACCCTCGAGAGGAGTTTTTTACCAACGCTCGAAAAGCTCGGTAAAAACGCCACCATGCTTTTCTCACCAGAAGATCTGCATTTCATTCAGGCTGCATCTGTCTCAGATGAATTGCAGATCACGCTGCGCCTTGCGGCGGTAGGTCAAAAACTTACCTACTCTTCTTTATCTTTTTGCACTTACTTGATTGTCCCTTCCATAGCATATCCTGTTTGACGAGTCTAGTTATCGCTGCCAAAGCAGCTACGACAACTACATAGCCTTTGACTTTGATGTTGGTCTTGCTCTCAAAGTCCTTCGGGCCGCAGTTTCCCACGGTGCTGAGAGCGTGAATGTAAAATTGACGATGGCGCCTTCTTTAGGCGTAACTGCAGGCAGTGGTGAAGTAGCACAAGCACCTGCTTTAAGATTTTCTTGGAGTGGTGAGGGGTATACCATAGGTATGACACATTACTTGCCAATAGAGAAACCATACTCTCGTCTGAATCTTCAGAATCTCCTCAGCGTCAGAGATGCGGTCAATATATGTCCATTCTACCTGGATATTCAACCTGAAATTAGTAGAATACATGCAGTAGTAGATAATCTATCCAAATTAGCCCCTGAATTTCAACTGATTACAGCCACAAGTGGTACATTACACCTTTATGTAGCGGCATCTAGTTTAAAGCTTGGCTTTGAGACTCGAGCTTTACGTGTCTTACCTGAAGAAGTTGCAGCTTCAGGCACGCTTACGCCTGAAAGAACGACTGTTGAAGAGAGGCTAGAAGAGGCAAGAGAAGCTGAAAACACATCGGAAGTCACTCTACTGGCCAAGCATTTCTCAAGAGCATTGCATAGTAGTCAGCTCAGTGCTCCAGCTCAATTATTATGCGGAATAGCTCAGGATTCTGGTCATTTTCAGATGATGTTTGTTCACAGGGACCCATTTAAAGATGGACAATATGATGACAATATATCTTTATCTTACAAACTCCCTGTAAGAGCGGATTAAAAGAAACTAAGCCATATGAAAAGTTGAATCATTCTATGCCCTTCGTGTAGGAGACGTCATAAACTGGGGGGTCACAAGTTTCAGTAAAGTGCCTTTTCAAGCTTCATTGCATCGTCTGGGGCTGAGGTGGCATCATCGGAGCTTGTACGGAAGTCATGAATTGATTGCTTTGCTCAACACCACGACATTTTAGCTCATTCCCTTCTTGGCAATTGGCACACGCTCCGCACCAGCAGTGGGTGCAATAATCACCGCAAGGTGCTTCTGCAAGATGATAACCTTCACGAAGTCTTGAACGATTATTCTGGCTGTAACAAGGAAGTATGCAACAACCGAAAAGTGGAATGATGCCAAGAAGGTAATAAATACAGCAAGGGGCACAGCAGCCCCCGCCATTAATCTTGTCGTGGTTCTTGCCGTACAAAATGCATGGGCACCACCAACCACAGCAACATGTTCCACAGTGGCTAAGACATCCACAAATGCCGTGAGACCAAGCACCCGCAGACTGAGACATTTTCAAAACACTGTCAATCTGAAAAGTCCCACGAAACGAAGAAACTTCGACTCAATTATTTGTAGTACTTTCTTTCTAAGTACACGTCGGCGAAATATTCGATCTTTATGGGTATTTGCATTGTGGAGCGCCGGCATTTTGAACGATAAGACGTGAACCCGAACCAATTGGTGTCTGTTCGCCCCCGACGACAATGTTGAGAAACAGTTGCTAATAAAGGTGTATATTACTAAATAATTTGATATCCTGCAATGTGTTGACAAATGGCCACCGGGGGGCCACTCCAGTCGAAAACCCTTCCAAGATCAACAAAATTAGTAAAATGCCGTCCCATCCAACGAAACACCAAACCTAAATCTTTAAAAAGGACTACAAACGCAAACAGCATCAATTCAGATGTGGCAGTGCTTGGGGCTGGCATCATCGGGCTATGCACATCACTGAGTTTGCTGCGGCAGGGAGTTAATGTGACGCTGTTCGATGTAGCCCAACCCTGTGCAGGTGCGACAGGTGCTGGTCAAGGGTACATTTGGATGGCTCATCGAAATCCGCAGTCTCCTGCATGGCTTTATGCTTTGCGCAGCAGCTTGTTATGGAAGGAGTGGCTTGATGAGACTACTCCCCTGAACAAGGTCGCCGTGGAATGGCAGAATAGTGGAAGCATGCTACTTGCAACTTCTGCTGTTGAGACTGCAGAGTTACTGACAAGACAAGGGTTGTTGAAAAGCGCAGGCATGCCCTCACATGTGCTGTCATCGAGCGAAGCATGCACACTAGAACGCCATCTGACCCTTCCTCATTGCGGTGCAGCCCTTGTCGTTCCAACAGACGCTCAAATAAATGGTAGAGCTGCTGTTGCGACATTGTTATCAGTGTGTGAGTCCTACGGAAGTCAGTTCCAATGTACTTTTCAAGAGGGAGCTTCTGATCTTATAGTCAATGATCAGGCTGTCACTGGCTTAGTCACGGATTCAGGCAGAGTTGTGAAGACCAAATTGGGCATTATTGTAGCACTTGGAGCTTGGACGGGTCCGTTCTTGGCTAGGTGCTTATCTGATAATGTATTTCTTGACATCATCAAGCCTAGAAGAGGTCACTTATTGGAAATATATGATTCTGGGGTCTCTTTACGGTATGGCTTAATGGAAATGGGGTATACCAAACATTACAGCTCAGAAAACGACGCTACTTCCCTTGATATCACATTTACTGCCACCCAGTCCATTCATGGCTCCATATTAATTGGTAGCAGTAGAGAACTCGATGAGTGGGATAGTCAACCAAGTGAAGAGGTAATTAAGTCTATACTCATTAGGTCCAATGAATTCATACCGGCCATTTCAAACAACACCAAGATACACAAGGTTAGGGTTGGGCCGAGACCTTACTCAAGCAGAAAGAGGCCCTATGCTGGCAAAGTTAAAGAAGGACTCTTTATTGCTGCTGGACATGAAGGCTCTGGCTTAACACTTGGACCTGCAACTGGTGAGTTGTTATCCAACCTTGTACTGGGGAATGAGCCAGCCCTTGATCCTGCTGCTGTGGAATATCTATCATATTAGGCCTCATTTTAGCCACCACGAATAGAATTTGTAACCTTATCTGCTGCTAAAATTTTGTAATGACATAAGCAAAAGTCCTCTCTCTTGCCCGCCCTAAGGGCCAGCTCCCACAATTCAAAATAATGTGGCATTCATGTCAGTATATCAGGAAGAGGAACATTCCTTTTGAATCGCTTCAATATCTTCTCCCTCAGCCATGCTACAGCCATCCAAAAAAAGAAGAAAAGAGCCAATGCCAAGGGAAGAACAAAATAGAAAACCATTGAAGTGCTATTTCTCCAGTCAAGTCCTTCGTAGACCCACTCTCCAGAAAAGCCCCAGTAAATCCACAGAAAGACACAATAGATGCTTGCATAGAGTAATACAGCAAGAAATTGGTAGCTTATCATAGGGGTTCGGCTGAACAGAAGATCTAAACTTAGAAAGAATATCTGAGTTCCATGAATATATATGCTAGGAATCAGGGTAGTGGAAGTGCCAATTGAAATCCCGGCCCAGTACACTACAGATGAGAATATAGCAGATGTAGATGCCATTGAAAATAGAACAATTTGAAAATCATAAAAAGAGTCCCCTACTCTGTCCACTTTGAACATGTTCAAAAAGCTTCCCACAATTGAAATAACAACATAGAACCCAAATAAGATGAATGACCAGTCACTAAAATAGATGAGCCAAAGAGGGCTCAAATCTCCTGGATTTAAGATGGCATCTAGTACAAAAAAGCTTATGTAAAAGAGCACAGCCGCAATCCTTACCAACAACAGGATCCAACCATGCATGGGCAGAACACACGTTGTGCAACTACGTGACAAAATAATGTCGAAAGCCCAGTATGATTTGGGCATACTCCTGGAGGCTCTGTTGGCAACCAAGAGAAATGATGGGTTATATTTCCTCGGCCAAAAATAACGTCTGATGATGCTGTTGATGTTCACAGCATAGCACACAAAGTTGACAAGAACCAGCCACAGAGCTGCAATGTAAGGAACCCAAGGCATTATGTTTCAACCATTTTTTGCTTCAAACAGAGGGCATGTCAATCTCCTTTCTGACAAATGTGTGAATATTTATTATGTTCACTGGACACTGGGCCTCCGACTATCAATCGGAGACCAGCCCACTCAATTAGACTTGAGGGGCCGAATTGCCATAGCTCTCCCTTGCCTTGGGCCCAATATTAGAAAATGTAATCTTGGATATCAAGGATCTGAACTCTGTTTCCACTCGTAGTTATGAAGTTTTCAAGTAAGGATAAACACTGTACTTATTCTTGCTACGGATCGAGTCGCCCAGTACTTGCGAGATTCGATGAGCTTGAATAATCACTGGTTTCAAGCTATTTCTAGCATTCTTGGAAGCCTACATATGAAAGAGAGTGAGGTAAATTCGTATGTTATGCAGTTTAAGATTCTCTCCCTGTGGTATTGACAGAATCTGAGCATCAACAAAAATAATTAGGTGGTGAAAGTTGGCAGCATGGCGTCCAGTTTCATGCTCGTCATGTGTGGCTACTTTATAGTATTACCTTTGCGGGATGAAGTAGGAGTTGCAATGGGCAATAAGACACTTCCATTTCTCTTTGTGATGTCATTAGTTCTTTCCTTTATTGCTGCTCCCTTGTGTACTAGAGTGATAGTATCTGCCCCGAACAAGACAAGGGGTCTGCAGCTGTTGTATAGAGGGCTTGCCCTCAGTATCTGCTCCTTCTTCATTTTGCTGTACAATTTTCCAAGATCACCGATTATTGAAGGAGCATTTTTTGTATGGATTAGCCTCTTGAATCTGATCTCTGTATCTGCTGTCTGGGCAAGGGCAGCCGACGTGTTTACTTCCCAAGAGGCCCGTAGGCTGTATGGAGTAGTTGGTGCAGGGGCCACTGCTGGGCAGCTCATTGGATCGTTTCTAGCTGGTCACCTATCACATATATCCACTTTTGCAGTGGGAAATAGCCCATCCTTAGCTCCACTCTTAATATCTGCCGTTCTCTTTGAGTTGGCTGGGAGGTGCTTGAGCTGGAGTGAATTCATTGAAGTTGTGGACGTGCCCCGAAATAATGACACTCCAACCTTCTTCCTGGACTCTATTGCACTTATCCTTCGTTCAAAATACATGCTTTATGTTTCTTTATTTATGGTACTGAACTACTTTGTCAGCTCAGTTTTCTACTTTGAAAAATCATTGGCGGCCTCGTCACTAACAGACCCTTCAGGTATCGCGCAGTACTTCGCTTCTATTCAAAGTTGGTCTGCAGTTTTTATTCTTATACTGCAAATAACAGCAACTGGTACTTTGGTACTAAAGCTTGGAGTATCGAAGGCATTATCAGTGACTCCCTTTGCTGCAGGACTGTTCATGGGGCTCATATTTTTCTTGCCATCACCTGCAGTAGTGATGGTGGCTGAGATCTGTAGAAAAATTCTGACTTATGCTTTAGGGAGGCCAACAAGGGAAATCTTATTCACTGTTATGACAAAAGAAGAGAAATATAAGTCCAAACTTTTCATAGATACTGTAGTTCAAAAAGTAGGTGATGCACTTGCTGCTGGAGTCTTTTCTTTGGTAGTCCCATATTTCGGATTCGGGCCAAGAATGATGGCTTTGCTGTGTATACCTGTCTGCATTATTTGGGGTTGGCTGGCAGTGCGCCTGGGACAAGAAACAGAGGCATTAACAGCAATTAACATGGGTAAAGCAGACTTGTAAGATGATTAGGTTATGACCGCCTTGTCAGCAGATTTCAAAGTCTTACATAATGCACGAACCCGTTTCGAATATTGCCAAGTTTACTATACATTATCAAATCTGGAAACTTGATCAGGTAAATGAGCTCACGAAAGCGCGTGCTGATTCTGGGTGCTGCCGGTAAGATACACTATCGATCGACCAATAACGCTACAAGGCTGAAACGCAAACCCTAACTCGATATATTTCAGGAAGGGATTTCCATAATTTCCAGACCCTCTACAAAGAAAATCCGGATGTCGAAGTCGTTGGTTTTACAGCAGCTCAAATCCCTGGTATCTTCAATAGGAGGTACAACCTGGTGTGGGAGCCACAGTACCCTGATGGTCTCCCAATTTGGCCAGAAAGCGATTTGCAAAGGGTAATCACAGATCATCAAGTGCAGGAGTGCATTCTTTCTTATAGTGATTTATCTCATCACAGTGTTATGCAACTGGCGTCTACCTGTTTGGCCGCTGGTAGTTCCTTCAGCTTATTGTCACCTCATGTCAGCATGCTATCAAGTAGCAAGCCTCTGATAGCAGTCACAGCAGTTCGAACAGGTTGTGGAAAGAGTCAAATATCCCATTATATAATTGATTTGCTCAAAAATTATGGACTCAATTGTGTTCTTGTACGACACCCCATGCCGTATGGAAATTTGGATGTGCAACGATGTCAGCGATTTGCAACTTTTGATGATTTGGTCAAACATAAGACAACCATTGAGGAGAAGGAGGAGTACGAGCAACATATAAAGAATGGCACGATTGTGTATGCTGGTGTTGATTATCAACAGATCCTATCTGCTGCTGAAAATGAAGCTTCATGCGATGTGATCATTTGGGATGGCGGAAACAATGACACGCCTTTCTATCGGCCAGATTTGTGGCTGTGCATTGCCGATCCCCACAGAGCTGGTCATGAGTCTAATTATTATCCTGGTGATGTGAACTTCAAGCTTGCAGATGTCATCATCATCAATAAGGCAAACACAGCAGAGGGTAGCGCTGTCCAATCTATTTTACATGCATCAGAATCAATCAATCCTAACGCGACGACCAGCATAACGGATTCAGAAATTGCGGTGGATCGCCCTGACTTGATTCAAGGCAAAAGAGTTCTGATTGTGGAAGATGGTCCTACGCTTACACATGGTGGAATGCCTTATGGAGCTGGCTACTATGCTGCCCTCAAATTTCAAGCTAGTGAAATTGTCGACCCCCGTCCTTTTCTTCAAGGCAGTATGAAGAAAGTATTGGAGCAATATCCCAGCATGGGAAGCATCATTCCTGCTATGGGATACTTTGATGAACAAGTAGAAGATTTGGAAAAAAGTATTCATGCAGTGCCAGATGTTGATTGTGTTATCATAGGTACTCCCATGGATTTGACATCGGTGCTCAAAATTGACAAGCCCACCGTGGCCGTGACATACAGCATACGAGAGAGAGAGCCTGCTGTGCTATCAAAACAGATTGAAAAATTTGTGAAAGAGCATGGTCCTGTGGCTAATGGGACTTTAAACCATTGATAATTCCTATACTATTGTCACAGATCATTTACTGTAGCAACAACCCCATCGCTTTCACCAACTGCTTTCAGTAAAACCTCCGCCTTCAATCTCATTTCCTCGTATTCACCCTCCAATTCACTCTGGACAACTATGGCACCACCAGCTCCAATATCAACGCGCCCATTTGGATACTCTATAGCAGTTCTTATAATAATATTCAAGTCAAATGCATTATTAAAAGAAATAAAGCCCAACGAACCAGCATATGGGCCTCTAGCACTCCCTTCTAATTCATCCAAGATGTGCATGCTCCGTATTTTGGGCGCTCCAGTCATTGATCCACCAGGGAATGCTGCTCTTAAGCAATCAGCAATGGAGGCGTTACTCCTTCTCTGTCCTCTTACAGTAGAAACGAGCTGATGTACAGTTGCATAGCTTTCTACCTCCATCAATGATGGCACATGGACAGACCCTGGCTCACAAACCCGCCCCAAATCATTGCGCAACAGATCAACAATCATCAAATTCTCAGCTCTGTCTTTCTCCGACAATGCCAGTGCTCTGGCTGCTAGTGCATCTGCTTTAGGGTTGCTGTTCACTCTGGGAGCTGTACCTTTGATAGGTTTTGCTTCTAGCAGTCCTGTTCTTGCTCCCTTTAGAAAGCGCTCTGGAGATGAACAGAGCAGCCTTGGACCGGCCAGCATAGGTGCATCACTATTACTTGCTGAGAAATCAAGCCAAGCCGCATACGGAGCTGGGTTGAGTGCCCTTAGCTTAGAATAAAGCTGCCAGGCATCCCATAATGGTCCTTGAGTGGACAACAGTGTCGTCAAACACACTTCATACGATTCTCCAGCGTAGAGAGCATCCTTGCATTTTTTTATGTTGGCCAAGTACTCTTTGCGGGTTTCCCGGAGATTGAAGTATCTAGCCTGTTTGGCATGGCCTTTGGTGTGATTTGTTTGGAATGGTGGAGGGGTTTGCACACTCTCCAACTCCCCATTGCGCACTGACTTCTGTATAAGATCTGCTGTTGACTCCATCCATACGGATTGCTCTTGATGAGTAAGACTATTGCTCATTGCCAATACATAAACGTCACAATCCTCATGATCAATGACAATAATTCTGTCTGCCAAAAACAAGGCAGCATCAGGAGCATCACTCTGATGAACGACATCCCCGCCACATTCTGCTTTGAGTTCGTATCCGAGGTAACCAACAAACCCGCCCCAAAAATCGAATGGAAGATCAATTTCATTCATTTTGAACCGTTGAAGCTCACTGTCTAGCCAATCAAAGAATAGTGTATGATCCGTTGAGGTGGTGCCATCTGCATAGAGCTGGGTTAGGGTACCCGGGTGGCCTTTCTCAGGCGGAAGTTTGAATGTGATCTTTCTCCATAAAGGGCCTCCTCTCCCTCCCATAAAGGAAAATCTGCCCCTGTCAGTTGCTGAGCTATCCAACCAAAATGTATCTCTTTGATTGGTGTCATACAGGGAAACAAAAAGTTTTTCTGGGTCGCCAATATCATCCAATATACCTGACAGCACCTGATAGCATACCTGCACTGGCACTACTTCCTTGCATGCCTCTTTCACACCAGTGAAAGATTTTCTAAAACTTTCGGGAAGTGGTACCTTCAACCTTCTATTATTTCTATTGATAGTTATATCTCTAAAATTGATGAGGAGCTCCTCCCCAAAACTAGTAGCAATACTTTCTGGGTGAAATTGAACACCGTAATGAGGCAGTGTTGAATGCCCTAATGCCATCAATACCCTTGAATTATCAGTACTTTTGCTGTCTACATTAAGTGCATTATGAAATCCTGTTGTCCACGCCAAGGGAGTGAGACAACCAGGGAGGGAAGATTCTTCTACCGATAGCGAGTGGTATCGAACAACTTTGAAAGATTGGCCAGATGGGATACCAGAGAACAACGGATGATTGCCTGCATGTTCAATGGCACTGAGTCTGCCATGTACTGGCTCTGGTGCATGCCTAACCAGTGCTCCATATGCTAGAGCAAGAGCTTGAAACCCCAGGCAGACTCCCAGTATTGGAATGTTCATGCGTGATTGTAATAACTGCATGCAGACTCCGATGTCCCCAGGATTGCAAGGTGTACCTGGACCTGGTGAGATGACAATATTGTCATATTTCAGACTATTGATCTCCTTTAAGAGTGACAGAATGTCTAGTTCATCATTTCTCAGCACCTTCGGCGGAACTCCTGCACCGAGAAGAGCAGGTGAGAATGGTGTCCTCCTGTACAAGGAGCAGCACATGGAGTACCTACCACCATTCACTTTAGCTATCAGTTGGTACAGATTATATGTGTACGAGTCATAATTGTCAATTAAAAGTGTCCTAATTGATGGAAGAGCCATAATCGTCCTTGACTAGGGACTTAATTAAACGATTCGAATCCTTCCAAATTTGCCTTCTCTTGCTTTCTCTTGGGATATGGGCAAATTATGTAGATATGAATAGCATAAACTCATCTTCATAGAAAATTAGATAGTTCAGAACACGAAAGATTTGCATTTGTGGTTTATTTGAAGTCGCATTTTTCTCTGGCAATCTCTCGCTCAGCCTCATTCTTCCTTTAGGAGGGTTGGTATGAAGAATCTTTCTGACACAAGACTCACAAATAATATTGGGTTGTGAAAATTCAAACTCATAGGGCCTCTGCCCTAGAGTTACAAAAGAATTTCATTGATTACGAAGCGGTCTGTTGTGTGGAAATTCGATTATAACTGCTAGATACTGAGAAGAAGAATCAATGAACTTTGAACCGCCTGATATATCTAAATGTGAAGCAGGCAAGTATCGATACACGCATCTGGAAATGCATGTCGTATGATGGCAATTGCTCGACGTCAACATGATACAATACCGCACATTTGAGTACACTCTTGATCATTTTTGGAATTGGTGTATATGTCGTCATTCTTAGTCGCAAGGATGATACTTTCTGCAAAACTCATCATGTACGCAAGCTGACCAGTGTTTGTCATACTTTACACAGGACCTGGTAGTGTTCTTTTGGTTAGAAAGGACATCTCAGATAAGAGCAGCAGACTTGGCCTTGATGTTGAAGCTGTTAGAACCAGACTAGAGGAGCTGGCTCAGGGTAGCCCACTGGCAGACTTGGTATGAGTTGCCGATACTCAACTCACACCAGATTAATACTAACAGACCTGTGCGAATCAATTTGTAGGATAAATACTTGTTGGACACTGGAGAAGAGACTTTTGATACATATATCCAATATAACTGGCTTCCCAAGCTCTCAGCTGTGGTTGGAATCGATGGGAAAGACACGTGTGAAAATGCACTGCGAGCTATGCTGTCCTTACATTCTATGGCTGTTCCCCCAAAGTTTCTAAGGCAGTTTGAAAGGAATCTGGTAATCAAAAATAGCCCTGCTAGTGGTGCAGAAGAATCAGGGGTTCAGTTTCAGAGTTCAAGTCATACTACCAACTCAAATGAGTTTGAGGCGCTCGACGTAGATGGAAAAAGACGTCGCCTACGACGTAAGAGGGCCATAAGCCCTGAGCCCTTTGAACAAACTAGAAATTCTGAAGA
>JAAMXV010000499.1:0-36755 GCA_019693495.1 Axilococcus clingmanii
TGTGTGTGTGTGTGTGTGTGTGTGTGTGTGTGTGTGTGTGTGTGTGTGTGTGTGTGTGTGTGTTCGGTCAGGATGGGAAGTCGTTTAGGTGTGGTGGGGATTTGAGTGCCAAGGAAACACATAAAACTATGGCCGTTCTTGTCAAGAACGTGGTAGATCCATCCCATGGAGAGTACCAACATACTTTGAGACCTCATTGCTCGCAAAAATCCTATAGTTTCTGGAGTGCCACTGCTGGCTGCACCTAGGGTTTGTTCCCAAGGGCCCCGGTAGACGTCCTTGGAAATGCTCCAGAATCGGCAGAGGTTGTTCATTCTGGTATAGAATGATTGAGAAAATATGATCGAGGCTAACTGGAACACCAATGAGCCAATGCGTAGGGGGACACACCATTTTTTTTGGGGGGGCACACGTGCCCCAGCTAAGAGGCACATTTGAACACTCAGGGCGCCGGAAGTCTTCTTCAGAAGTTCTAAACCTTCCAGAAGCAGTCCAGAACGCCGTTCGTCCAATAAATACTCTTACGTCTTGATCACTCGTCAAATTTGCATCACTAAACGTAGTGTGACTATACTTATACTACTGCTTTAAATAACAGTAAAGGTTCCAGCTCAAGCCATATCGAATCCATCTTAGCAAACTTTTATAATCTTCGCAAAAATGAGCGGCACTCCAGCAATAGGCATTGATTTGGGAACTACATACTCTTGCGTGGGTATTTGGTAAGTTGTGGAGTCCATACCCTTCTCTGGACGGCGTTCATCATCAGACTCTGACTGCATCTCCTCCGTGTTATAGGCAACATGACCGCGTAGAAATCATCCCTAACGAACAGGGTAACCGTACCACACCATCTTATGTGGCTTTCACGGACACAGAGCGCTTGATCGGTGATGCGGCAAAGAATCAGGTGAGTCCAGATTGTCCAGCGGCGGCCACTAGAAAAGCCTCACTTAAGTCCTGCACTTTGGCTGTCATACTATGACTCGTATCAATAAACTTACATTTCGAGTCTGTGCAGGTCGCAATGAACCCCACAAACACCATCTTTGATGCAAAGCGCCTCATCGGGCGCAAATTCAATGACCCAGCAATCCAGCATGACATCAGCCACTGGCCATTCAAGGTTATCGCAGGTGCAGGTGACAAGCCCATGCTTCAGGTGAACTTCAAGGGTGAGGATAAGACTTTCTCTCCAGAGGAGGTGAGCTCAATGGTTCTCATCAAGATGAGGGAGATTGCCCAAGCATACGTCGGCAATGACAAGGAAGTGAAGAAGGCAGTGGTCACAGTTCCAGCCTACTTCAACGACTCGCAGCGCCAAGCTACCAAGGACGCCGGTGTCATTGCAGGCCTCGATGTCATGCGTATTATTAATGAACCTACAGCTGCCGCCATCGCCTATGGTCTTGATAAGAAGGGCAGCACTTCTGGTGAACAAAATGTGCTCATCTTTGACTTGGGAGGAGGAACCTTTGATGTCAGTCTGTTGACCATTGAGGAGGGCATTTTCGAGGTCAAATCCACTGCTGGCGACACCCACTTGGGCGGTGAAGATTTTGACAATCGTCTGGTCAACCACTTTGTACAGGAGTTCAAGCGCAAATACAAGAAGGACATCACTCCCAATCCCCGTGCTCTGAGACGGCTCCGCACATCTTGCGAGCGTGCCAAGCGTACATTGTCCTCTTCCACCCAGGCCTCCATTGAAATTGATTCTTTGTATGAGGGTATTGACTTCTACTCATCCATCACCCGTGCCCGCTTTGAGGAGCTCAACATGGATCTATTCCGCAAGTGCATGGAGCCAGTGGAGAAGGTCATCCGTGACGCCAAGATGGATAAGAGCACCATCCATGAGGTGGTCCTTGTCGGTGGATCGACCCGTATTCCCAAGGTACAGCAACTCCTTCAAGACTTCTTCAACGGAAAGGAGCTCTGCAAGAGCATCAACCCCGATGAGGCTGTAGCATATGGCGCTGCCGTACAGGCTGCCATTTTGAATGGCGAGACCCACGAAAAGGTCCAAGATCTCCTCTTGTTGGATGTCATTCCTCTCTCACTGGGTCTTGAGACAGCTGGCGGTGTCATGACCACCCTTATTCCCCGTAATACCACCATCCCTACCAAGAAGGAGCAAGTGTTCTCCACCTACTCCGACAATCAACCTGGTGTCCTGATTCAAGTCTTTGAAGGAGAGCGCTCTCGAACCAAGGACAACAATCTCTTGGGCAAGTTTGAGCTGACAGGCATTCCCCCAGCTCCACGAGGAGTACCCCAGATTACGGTCACCTTTGATGTGGACGCTAATGGAATCTTGAATGTGTCTGCTGAGGACAAGACTACCGGTAACAAGAACAAGATCACCATCACCAATGACAAGGGTCGTCTGTCCAAGGAGGAAATCGACAGAATGGTGGAAGAAGCAGAGAAGTTTGCCTCTGAGGACGAAGTTCACCGTAAGAGAGTCGAGGCCCGCAACGGGCTCGAAAACTATGCCTACTCCATGCGCAACACTATCAAGGAGCAAGGCGTGGCTGACAAGCTTTCAGCTGAGGATAAAGAGGCCATCGACAAGGCAGTGGATGCTGCTATCGAGTGGTTAGATCACAACCAATTGGCCGAAGAAGATGAGATCACCCACCAAAAGGACGAACTCGAAAAGGTCTGCCAGCCAATCATCACCAAACTCTACCAGGGTGCGGGTGGTGCTCCAGGCGGCATGCCAGATATGGGCGCGGGTGGTCCCCCACCAGCAGCTGGCCCAACTGTTGAGGAGGTTGACTAAATGAAATAGAGTACTTTGTGGAAAGAGATGATGGTAGAAACGCTATTCATTCATTTGCTGTAAAATTGTAGTTACACACTAGGCACCTGAGATGTAGTACAGTATTATCTACGATCTACGCCAGGTAGAGATAGATGGCTGCATCATTGGGGTCCCTTTCCATGTACTCCCTATCGATCAGACTCTCAATTCTTTTCTTCAAATCATTGGACTGGACAGGAAATTTGAGCTGAGTCATCAACTCATTCACCAAAAGTTTGTGGGAGAGCGTCTTCCGCGTTTTCATAATCCTCACGACAGCTGCATCGATCTGATGCTGCCTGTCTTGGATGACGGCCTCGTTAGTCTTCTTGTTTTCTTCCTTTGTTTCCTTGAGCTGGACTGAATTAATTTTGACTCTGTATAGACGTGATGAATACGCGCTGTTGAAGACAAACATGTCATCCTCTTCTACTTCCTTCCCTTTCGGTTCTTTTGTCAGAACCCTGTCCCTCCCACACGCCAGAGATTGAAGCGTCCTCTTCAATTCTTTCTCCTCCAACTGTAATGCAGCTGCAATCTCTTTGTAGGACAGAGAATTGGAGTCATTAAACAACATCAATACTGCCGCTTGAAACAAGGACACAGACAATTCCTTTGTCCCACTATCAAACTTAGCCTTTAATAAGCAGGTTGCTAATGAATTGTACCATACCAGTCGTCTTCCTGTGTGTTTTGATAGATAAAAATCCTTGAAAACATTTTGAGATGAAGATAATTCCTCCGGTAATACGCATTCTGATACAGGATAACTCGGCCAGAAGCCTGACGTGAGCACGTTCACAGACATGTCCACACCGGCGGAGGCTGCAATGGGGGCCTGTCTGAAACCCGTCATGACATCATGACTCAGATCTACATCTTTGAACATTCCTTCTAATTTGTTCGTGAATTGAGAGCCACATTCAAACTTCAATTTCGAGATGCAGGTCTTCTCAGCGTCTATGGATGCGCTCTTGCCCAGCAACAACCTCTTTGCCAGGTCATTTTTGTAGAACGCTTCAAAGACGTCCTTGCCCTGGATGAATCTAAAGAGTACGAGTGCACTGTCGATGGCTGATTCCACACTGCCACCACCACTACTGCCACCACCACTTTCTTCACGTTGGAAGATTTTGGCAGTCCCGCGCATAACGCTGTCGATGTGCTTTGCCAGAAGCTCAGCTGGACGGTTGGCTCGTTGATTGATGAATTGCTCGAATGCTTCCTTGAGGGCTGCACCAAATCCAGCATGTCCTTTAAATGGCTCCTCTAACACCTTGTCAAGGGTCGACTTAAAGTCTAGGAGGGTCACAATCATTTCTGGATCCTTTTCAGTGTCCAACACCACGGCGGACCCCACCCTCTTTATGTGAGACTTAAAGCTCTGCCTCAAGGCTTCAAGGGCATCGATCCTATTGCATAACGAATACAGTCTTCCTAGGTCTTCTAATTTGTTTTCAGATATCATGGAGTCGAAACCCCTCTCTATCAAGGCACCCAAATGCGCCCGCAACAACCCCTCTTCCACTGTGGCTACCAACGCTTTTCGAGTGGAAGGCTCCAAGTAGGTGTCGCAGCGGCTATTCTCCTCCTGGAGGCGCTTCTCAGCATGTATAAGGTATGCTGGCACCTCCATAGTGAGTGCCAGCTCAGTGCCTTCTAATGCATAGTGGGTTGCTGCAGCTTTGAGGGTGGGGTTTTGAAGGCCGTCCTCATAGAGCCCCAACGAAGAATACATTGTAACTATTTGCCTGGCCAGCTGTCTGTCTATTGATTCCCCACTACGTTCGGCAGCTATGAGAGAAAGAATCCCATCTAATGCCACCGATTCTATGTCCTTGCATTGATGCATGTGAGTTCTGAAGAGGTGCAAGCCCAAATCAAAGAGCGACCGAGGTTGGGAGCTGTTGCTTGCATTGAGCATGTGACTCCTGTCCAAGCATAGAAATATTTGCCTAGTGAGAATGAGCTGATCACAATATCCTCTCCAAGAAGAGGCAAGACGAGGTAGAAAAGCTTGAGATCCTGCCGATGCCCAGCTTGCAAGTGTGGCGGTCGTGGTCGCAGCATGTCCATCCAGCTCACAGCGGAGCAAGTCGTAAAGTCTCGGGGCAAGCTTATGGAGGCACATATCCTCAACAAGGCGATATAGTTCTTCCAGAGAAGTATGGACTGGCGTGGCGCATTGGACTGCTCGCACAGCCTCTTGCAATTTGGCCCAGCTTGAGGCCTCGAAATCATCAGGCAATACAGGTCTGGCTCTTAATGGCTTTATAACGAGCTTCTTTGCTTGCCCATTTTTAATTGGAGGGCCTTTTTTGTTCATGTTGGCGAGTCTTCAGCAATTTTCCCTTCTGATTAGATCTCATATAGCAGTGCCCTATGCCAATCTATTTCACACTTTTCTATCGATCGAAATCTTAATTTTAAATCATTATCTCTATTATTGAAACCCTATTGAGCGCATACCATGTCGCTCACCTCCCATACAGGGCTGGCACAAGAAGCCTCGCAGGAAGAAAAAATTTCATTCAATACAATACATGCACTTCACCACTTGCACACTGCTCGTGAATTCTGCTATCCTTTATGAACTTCAAATTTCCATTTCAAGTCCATGATGCTCACTTCACCTCCGCAAGACTCATGATACTCTACCCATTCACCTTCAGACAGATCAACGTCCTCCCAAACCATCCTCCCTCCAGCACCTTTGACTATAAAACTGTCATTTGGAAGCCATGCAATGGGCTCTAATCCTCTACAATCGAAAGCCACTATTGGGACATATTTACCTTCATGATCAGCCGTGAGGGGCTTTATGATGCCCTTGAGTTCAGTCATAACATTTAGATACGCTTGGTGTTTGGAGTCTGGAACCCATTTCATCGCAAAGTTAGCAGTTCCTCTTGACCCAGACAATTCAATGACTTCATCAGTAGAAACTACCACACCTTCCCTGGTATCCTCTCCAGAACTGTTCTTGACCTGCAGTGTTGCAGCACTAGTGCTAGGATACCGGAGCTGGCGGCGGCGGAGGTATGGCTAAGCAATGTGATATATCAACTCACGGTCAGTATGTATTGTGCGTCCTTCGGCAGGCTAACGCTTTCTATGTTGGTCAGATCTGCCTTTATGCAGAGCATAAACAACACCATTTTGCTCGATGCAGCAATCTGTCTTGATCTGTCCTGAACACACTATCCTCCTCTTTATTATATTACACTTAAATAATTACATCAAATCTTCGGCAATGCTGACAGACCAGGCACAAAAGATCCTCACCACTTCTGCTATCTACCAAAAATACTGGAAACGCTGGGCACGAGGAGGCATGACTTTCGAAATGAGCTGCTAAACGTCCCTGCAAATCATTCAATGTCAGTCCTTCTGTTGTCAAGTCAAGCCGCAAATGACCTGCTGGACATAAGACCACTCCACTATGTTGAACCAAGGCTTTCTCTCTGCACAGAGGACATAGCACCCCTTCAGGTGGTACTGTTGTATTGGTATTGAGAGCTACATATTCTTCTATCTGTTCATTTTCAATGCTTTCCAAATATTCTGCTTCTTCCTGAAGCATTTCTTCTATCAAAGAAGCCTCTAATGATGCCATCAACTCTTCATATTCATGCTGTGGCAAGGAAAATTCCCGTGGCAGGTTACTACGTTGCTGTGGTGTCGTATAAGCATATCTACTGTTGACATCTGGGCTAGCTATTTCTGTACTTGTACTTGTCGTAGGTGTTGTTGCAGTCTGAAGCCGGGTTCCTACACCATGTATCAGACCATGAAGAGCGTTTTGAACGGACAGTTTGCCGTCGCTAGCTGACTTGCTTAGGCGACGGAGATGTAGGATACGCTCTCTTTCTGCTGCAAGTTGCTGAAAACATTCCTCGCGTAACTGCATGAGATTGATGACAAATTTTTGTCAGTGAATATGGCCGAAAATATGGCAGAAAGTCTGTCTAAGTTTGCAAACCTTTTCCCGCCATGGCGTCAATTTCTTATTTATTGCTACGCGTTTCCCAAAGACCATATTCTTTAAATATATCTATATGTCCCTAACCGTAAACAAATTGTTTTAGAAATGCCTCTGAATTGGGTTCTCGAGCAATTTCGAAGTTGCCAGATTTTTGCTCAGGACCAGAGTTAAGAACTATAAAACACACTACTAAGGCAATTTTCTCATTGCATAATCGTCCAAGCTTAAAATTATACTTAAGCGAGTCATTATTTTGATTAAGTACTCTTTGATCGAGACTTGATCAACTGTCATGGCCTGCACAACCCCAGTCACCGAGTTTACTGAAGTGGATGCCAAATCGCTCGCAGGGTTTGAAAATTGGTACCAGTCGCTGCCACAAGTGAGTCGCATTGCTCACATCCTCCTTCTTTACGTTTAAACCGACCGTATTCCCTTCAGGAACCCAACACTGTTCGAATTTTTGATCGTAAGACATACTTCTCAATCCATGGGGAGCATGCTTTTTTTGTTTCCCAATCTCTCTACAAAAGCACGGCACAAGTTACACGCGTCGGTCGTCGTCCAGATGGTTTACCAGGGGTCACCTTGTCGGCAAATTTGTTAGCACCTCTTCTCAAGGATCTCCTTTTAGATACAAGCAGATACTGCGTCGAGCTCTATGATGGTTCAGGAATATCTTGGCAATGCATAAAGAGAGGTTCCCCTGGCAATTGGAAGGACTTCGATGCAGAGTTAGCTCGTGTCGGAGATATACTAGAAACTCAAGTGATCGTAGCTATTACCTTGACCACCATGGAGGGGACCATGAGAACAGTAGGCCTAGCCTATGCTGATTTGTCATCAAGAGTTATTGGTGCGTGTGAGTTTGCTGACGATGAGCATTTTTGTCAGTTGGAAACTGCATTGATCCAATTAGGAGCTAAAGAATGCGTGATCCCAAGTAGCAGCAGCAACAGAGATGAGAAGGCCACTGGCAAGTCTGTAGATGTATTGAGGCTCCATGATGTCATTGGTAGATGTAATGCTTTGCTTTCTGAGAGACCCAAAGCAACATTTGCCACCAAATCTCTGGATCAAGATTTGGAGAGGCTCCTGAAAGGGAACAATGTGGTGGAACAACATAGGTCATTGTTGGAAAGAACCCAAGCTGCTTCTGCTATTGCCGGCCTGCTGGCCTTCACTGAAGTCATGGCTGACTCACAATCCCATAACAAATTCTCTCTGACGTATTTTGATACTGGTCGTGCTATGAGGTTGGACTCCGCAGCACAGCGTGCTTTGAACATCGTCCGCGGTCGGGATGACGCCAATGATTCATTTAGTCTCTATGGATTGATGAATCGAGGCAAGACTGCCATGGGAAAAAGACTGCTCAAGGTCTGGCTGAAACAACCGCTCGTAGACCTGGAATCTATCAATCAGCGACACGATGTCATCAGCGCTCTGCTCAGCGATGGATCATTGAGAGCTGACCTCCAACAGCTCCACTTGAGAGGCCTACCAGACATTGAGCGTCTTACCAGAAAGCTGGAGAAAGAGAAAACTACATTATCAGATCTGTGTCAATTGTACAGAGCATCCTCCAGGCTCACGCTCATAGAGGAGGCTTTAAGGAAGTACCAAGGTCCTGGTTTGGAGTATCTGCTGAGCAGATATGCTGATCCGCTCAGAGAGGCTCACGATGCAGACCACCTCATAAAGTTTGAAGAGCTTCTAGAGGCAGCTATTGATTTAGACAGAATCCCCGAAGAGTATCTCATAGCACCGACGTATGATGCTGGGCTTGAAGAGATTCAAGTTGAAAAGGAAGAAGTTGAGAGGGAGATACTGCAGCTGGCCAATGCAGCAGCCGATGACTTAGGACTGGTTCTGGAGAAGACCGTCAAGTTGGAATGGCACAAGAGCTCCAACCAAAGACTGCGCTGTCTGCGAATCACAGCCAAGGAAGAGAAAGCTGTCAGGAAGAAACTTCAAGCCAAGTATATGGAGTTGGAAACTCGAAAAGACGGCATGAAATTTACTAATAAGCCCCTCAAGGCTGCAGCGGAGAGATTGCAGAGACTGGCCAGCGACTATGACACTCGCCAGTCGGCTCTAGTAGCGCAGGTCGTGAATGTGGCATCCACGTTCTCTGAAATTTGGGAGTCTGTATCATCCTTGGTCGCTGAGCTGGATGTCCTCGTCGGCTTTGCAGACCTTGCTGCGAGCGCCCCCAGACCATACTGTCGACCCACCATGCTGGACGCCGAGTCTGGAGGCATCATTCGGTTGGAAGGGTGCCGACACCCTTGCGTAGAGGTTCAAGACGGTGTGGATTTCATTCCCAATGACTGTATAATGGATAAAGATAGCAACACTTGGTTTCAGGTGATCACTGGACCCAACATGGGCGGGAAGTCGACTTTCATACGCCAAGTGGGTGTCTGCGTGCTGATGGCCCAAGTAGGTTCGTTTGTTCCTTGTGACAGCGCCACCATTGCTGTGCGTGATGCAATATTCGCCAGGGTGGGTGCAGGTGATTGTCAGTTGAGAGGGGTGAGTACGTTCATGGCTGAAATGTTGGAAACTGCCGCAATCATAAAAGGCGCCAGTAAGAAGTCTCTCGTCATCATTGATGAGCTGGGCAGAGGGACATCGACATGGGATGGTCTGGGTCTGGCTTGGGCCATTTCTGAACATTTAATGAGTGAAATTGGATGTGCCACTCTGTTTGCCACTCATTTTTATGAGTTGACCGGTCTTCCAGGCATCAAGAACTTGCATGTCAAAACTGCCGTCGATGAAACGAATGGGGCGCTGACGATGCTTTATCAAGTGCATCAAGGTTCTTGTGACCAATCATTTGGCATTCACGTCGCTGAGTTTGCAAAATTTCCAGCTGAGGTTGTCGAAGCTGCGCGTAAGAGGGCTGAGGAGCTAGAAAGCAGTAGTATTGATGGTGGCGGTAGTATTGTGGGGAAAAGAAAGAGGGGAGATGCTTTGAATGTAGCAATGAGGGAGGCTCTCATCGAGTTCGCTTCTCTCCCCCTGGGTGGGGACGAAGTTGAAGTGAAAGAGAAGCTGACTGCTTGGTTTGAAAAGGCCAGTACATTACTACCTGCTGATCAGGACCCTAAGAAACAGAGCGTGTAAAAAGATGATGAAGAAGATTACAAAGAATCAAATGCACTTATAATTTACCCACTCTGTGTCGTCTGGTGAGAAGAGGAGCATCTCTCCTACGCGCATCCGTCTCTGACAGGAGAGGGGCACCGGCTGCTTTCAGCGCACGAATGACGTCGGCTTCTATGGCAGCTGCCGCAGCTCCAACCTCAGGGGACAGCTGAATATAGGCCGCCGCAGCTCTGGGGTCGCTGACAGGGCTCGCTCCGTGTGCTGTTCTGTGGGCTGCTAGTCGGTCATAGATGTCATGGGTCGAACCGCAGTAGAAATACCCATCCTTTCTCTGTACAACATACACGCACGGACCACCCTGTGACCTGGGCGGAGGGACTTCTCCCCCTTGAACATAATGAACGACGAACGACTCTCTCTCATTCTCCATCTGTATACTTCTAGTAGTAGAAGTAGTAATATGAGCATCATCACCATGGGGAATATGAGTGAAGAGGCATAATGCATCCAGAGTTGTAGCAGCTGTGGTCCTCAACACATTGCCAGCATCCTCCAAGGATTGTATTCTCATCTGAACTGCCTTGGTGCAGGCTGATTCCTGTTGACTACTACTGCTGCCACTCCTCCTACTACTACTACTACTCCTAGAGGCAGATGCCTTTCTTGTGCTGCTGCTGCTGCTGTCTTTGTAGAGACAATCTGCCCTCTCAAGTACGGCTTCAGGCAGCCTACAATCACGTGCAACATCAAGAGCCAAACTCTCTGTGCTCGTCCCAGGAACCATCCTCCAAGTAGGCGCCATGGCCGTCTCGCCCCCGGGATCCCCTCCTCTGTTAATGACATTCTTTATTTCCATTTTCATCCTTTGTACATTTTCAGAAAGTTGCAGAGGCATGTCAAGCATGACATGCAAATGGGTCGCAAAGATTCCCTTACATCCAGCCTTATCCAGCTGCTCCAGCATGGCACCGGCCAATGCAGCGCCCGCTTTCACCTCCGTACCCTTGCCCAACTCGTCTAATAGAACCAATGAATTGGCAGTTACGTCCTCGAAGACGTGCCTCATTTCGTTCATTTCGACCGCAAATGCTGATCTGCCCTCCAAAGGCGAGTCTGCCGAGAACGTCCGCAGCATGAAGGCGTCAATGAAGGGTACGCACGCTGAGCGCGCTGGGACACACAGCCCACATGACGCCAGAATACAAGTGGCAGCCACAGATCGAAGGACAGTGGATTTGCCGGCCATGTTGGGGCCAGTCAACAGGTACATTCCCTGCATAGCATTGATGCTATTCTTCACGAGCTTTGGATCCCGTGCATCCATCCAGTATGGCCACATGCCATCAATGGTCAGCGAAGTCGTCTGCTCTCCTCCACCGGCCGATGGTGGCGGTGGGAGCGACCATAATTTCCTGCGTGCTTCTCTCACGTGGGCCTCCAAGGCCGATGCTACAACAGAGAATGTTCCTGCAGCAATCATGTAGTGCTGGTATGTATTCTCCAGTCGAGTCGCCAGTCGGGCCAACACCTGGCGAGTCTTTTGAGTCGCCATGTCGCACGCCCTTCTGTAGTCGTTCAACGCGTTTTCTAAAGCCGGAGTAGAATAATAAGCAGATTCTGCTCGACCATTTCTATCGGCAGGGTGTATGAAAGCATCGTTCAGGAGCTTCTTATTTGGTACTTTTAGCCAGAGTGCATTGTTATTCATATCATGGACGATGGAGGGTCTTTGCTGGTCTCTCGCTACACCGCTGGTGCCGTTGGACCGCTGATCATGGTGCGAGGTGAGGAGGGCATCCAGTGCATGCATCAGCTCCCTTTTAATTCTTTGGGCAGCTTCTGCCACTTCTTCCAGTTGGTCTCGCAACTGCTCCTCTCTAACTTTCTTCCTAAAGGGCTCTTCGTTTGTGAACAAATATTTGGTGACAGCACTGCTTGCTGGCGTGTGGATGCTCTCCTCCTCCTCCTCCGCCTCTTCCTCCTCCTCAGAAGGAGATGATGAGGACAGAGACGGGTCCATGAGGTAGCTGCCATACTCATCATCATGATGCACAACCGCGTGTATCAACGACTGTACTTCACCGCAGGCTCTGGCCACCGCCTCCCTTTCTAATGACACCCCATTTTGAGATGAGCTTACTTGGAGCACTGGCTCCGTAAACCCGTTCAACTCAGAGTCCCCACACGCACTACTGACAGCCCCACACAAGGCACTCAACTCTCTGTAGAAGGAATCATTTGCCTGTTGCGACCTGAGTTTCAGGGCAATGTTCACGGGCGCTACAACGGGGAAATGGGGAATGGATCTGGGGAGGCTGCTCAGACTCTCACATGCTGCATAGATAGCTTGCCGTATGTCAGGGGACGGTGGCCTCAACAGCACGTCTTTCAGCCATCTACGAGAGGGCAAAGGAACTCCTGCTGGCAGCACAGCATCCAGGAGTGAAGGGACTCCTCTCGTCTTGTGAAGCCCCACATTAGTGGCAGTGCTGTAGTACAGCGGTCGAGGCCGCTCGGTTGCTTCACTGCTGCTGACTAGAAAATGGGTGTCGATTGGTAACCCTAAATGTCTTTTCACTAATCGAATCATTCCCTGAACAGGGTCTGGATCATCGTATCTGACAACAGCCCCGACTTGATTCCTGAATATTTCCATCACCCGCGCCTCCCACTCCTTTTCAGGGGCTGCCTCTTTCAGACGGGGGTCTGCATCCAACATGCCGGTACCATAATGGGTATGCAGGAAGAGTGGGGGTGCAAGTCCACCTTCGTGAAGCCTTGAAAACACTGCATCATCTGTCAGACCCTCAGTCACAATGACTCTTCTCAGCTCACAAGAAATTTCAATGAGCGAATGGCCCCCCACTCGTGGGGCGATGCCGATGAGTGGAGGAGCAGCATCCAAGGGAATGTCCCCTTGTTCTTGCATGAGCCCATGCAAGAGCTGCGGAGCCGCAGGAGTCACTACAGCTGCAATGTATCTCTCCTTTTGTCTTGATCTGGTGAATCCATACGAATATTCAGTCGAGACTTCTTCACACACCACAACCGACAGGCCTGCGCCTTCCACCAAATCAGCCACCGTTCTTCTCAAATTGCCCTTTGGGAAACCAGCACGGACGGGGTTTCCCTTGCTGGGTCTACCCATAGGATTCAATCCAGCATGCTGCACTAACAAGACGGCATCGATTCCCACCGTTTCATAAAAATCTCCGATTCTAATCAGTATCACGGATCGGGGGTGCTTCTTCTTCATTTCAACAAAATATGAGTACAATGGAGGGCGAGAGACTTTGCCTACCTTGTTCAGAGTTCTTGACGGTGTCTTCTCCAAGGGGGCAATGCCTAGTGGTTGACTGGCGTCCAGGAACTGTAACAATTCCACAGCGGTCGGTTTGTGGACCGACATCTCCAACAGCTCCTCCCAATATTTCTGATCGGTGCAGGCAAGGGAGTTAGAAGATGGGTGCGTGGCTGAGGTAATGCAAGCTCTATGACCCCCCAATGATGATATCATTCTGAGATGATGATTGCACAGAAGTGGCTTCCATGTGTTATTTCTGGAAGGACGCCACCGAGGAGACTCTTTGGCCAGTGACAGAGCCGGTGGTCGAATCCCTGAAGAGAGACAATATTTTCAGCCATATAGACAATTACAATACGCATGGAATCACCACTACTCACCTATAGCAAAAACCATTCTCGACAAAACGAATTTACGAAACGACATGCAGCATATCTTCTTGCGATCATGAAAATGTCGGGTTCAAAAGGACTCGCATAAACAACTACCTCTTAATTACAATTTCTTCAGGATCACGACCATGCGATGAGCCTCTTCATCCATCAAAGAAACATTCGCGTCCATATCGCCATACACTTTGCAGACTGCAAACCCTGTCTGTTGTGCCAGCAGCTCAATCTCTCCCAGAGTGTACAGTCTCTGAGCCACCAGATCCACTTCAGAGCTCTTCAAATCATCGCCTTGATACACACTCAGTCCTACTGTACGATGTAGTATCTGTGATCCTGGGTCAAATTCATCACCCTCCCTTCCATACTCTACCAAAACTCTCTTGTCGGCCTGCAAGTCCTCTTGCTCCCAACACTCCACATGTTCACCGCTCACGAAACTGCCAGAGAACAAATCGCCGGGATGGGATACCTCAATTACGAATACACCCCCTGCCCTCATGACTCTACATACATTCTCAAAACACTGTATTGCTGTCTCTGTGCTCAGACAGTGAGACAGGGTGCCAAGAAGGATACAGGCAAGGTCGATGGGTCCCGCGGCTTCCTTGTCGGTGATGTAATCAGTACTATTACTCGAAGTCATGTCTGAATGAATGAAATGAAAGATACTTTCCTTTGTGATAGAGTCCTTATGGCTGTCCACCAACCCTTGAGCATAGCGAAGCATATCTGCAGAGTTGTCAATGCCGTAGACGTGACAGGGATGTCTCATGGCGAGGGCTATCCCGTGCCGCGCTGGGCCGCAACCTAATTCTAGAAACGTATGTGGAAACCTTTCTTTTGTTATTTCTGTATATACTTTTAGTAAAAATTTGGTCTCTGACTGGAAATCTCTGAAGCCAAAAGCCATGTCGTACGTTTCAGGCTGCGAGTAGCTACTACTGGTGGTGCCAACAGCATTGGGAGCTGGCGGTGGTGGGGCTGGCTGGGAAAACAATGTGTGAATATTTGACAATGGTGCGCTCGTGATGGCACTTAAATAGCTCAAATGTTTCTGTGGAGCTCTATTGAGGGAGGAAAATCTCCCAAAAATAATCGTTCGCGGCATCATCAAATGGGGAGCCAAACCCAAGTTCTGCAGACAAATGAAAGCTCTCTTATGATTAAGAGTCAATATGCCAAAGTCGATGCATGCAAATGCACATCTTTAAACTATTCCTTTTCTCGTAGAGGAGCTCAACATGTACTTAAAACCTTCTGAGAATAAAGATTCACTTGTAAGCAAACACAGTTCATTTTATTACTATTTTACAATGTCGGGAGCGCTAGCAGGTCTGTTTATGAATCTGTTATGTTGCAAAAGTGTGCATAACTAAATATGTCAGATTAATCAAATCGTTCTTCATTCGCAGGTCGTAGCGCAGGAACCGAGGATAATAAGGGCAGGGTAGAGCCCACAAAAGTGCGTCGGTACTGGCCAGGCAAAGCTCCTGATTGGGTCCATGAAGAGGAGGATGACGACCTCATGGCGGGGCGCAAGAACGCCCGTCAACAGCTTCCTGTCGCACCTGTGATAGTTAAATCATCCACATCTACTAAAGATTCTGTAGCTGCACCGGTTGTAGTCAAGAAAGTGGACGATCCTAGGTTAAGGCGACTTGCAGCAGTAGCAACCACGATGGTAGCACCAGATGCTCATGATGTTGATGACAACGGGCCGAGACCCAGAAGAAGGCATCAGGTGGGAGACCCAGGAGAGCAAGCTGCACCGCCACAAATCATCAGACAAACAAGATCTGAACAACCTGTACCTACCACATTTAGTAAAGTAGCAGCAGAAACTGGCCACATGGAACTTCCAGTCGAATATATAGAAAAGGATCGGACGGCACTTAGGGAAGTTTTACGAATACAGCACCAACAGCAAGAAGATGCCAGTCTTAGCGGAAGCAGCAGCAGCGGCGAGGAGGATTCATCATCGTATTCAGAGGATTCTTCATCGGACAATGAAGAGCCAAAGCAGTTGATGAAACCTGTATTTGTCCCACGCACACACAGGGAAACATTAGCTGAGAGAGATCGAATAGAACAAGAAGAAGAAATGGCTTCAGAAGCCGAGCGCAGACGGTTGGATCAACGGAAAGAAGAAACATTGGAATTAGTAAAGCAAAGGATGATGGCTGAAGAGGATGAGATGGCTGCCAGAGTTCCCAAAGAGCTTGCCGATATCGACACCGATGACGAGACGATGAATGCAGAGGTGGAGGTGGAGGGCTGGAAGGTGCGAGAGTTGGGAAGGCTGATGAGAGATTGGGAGTTGGAGCAGAAAGATTTAAAGGAGCAAGAAGAAAAGGATAGATGGTTGGCAATGAGTGAGGAGGAGAAGATTGCTTGGCTCAGGGAGAATAAGAGAATGGAGGAGACTGGAGACAAAGAGAGACCCAAGAGAGCCTTCCTGCAGAAGTATTACCATCGTGGTGCCTTCTACCTCACTGAAGCGGATGACAAGGAGGAAGGCGCCCTGGCTGCCGTGGCTCTGCACAGAGACATCAGTGCTCCCACTGGTGAAGATACGTATGACAAGAGTCTGTTGCCTGAAGTCATGCAAGTGAAGAATTGGGGCAGGCAGGGGAGAAGCAAATGGACTCATCTAGCAGCCGAGGATACCACTGATAAGAGCAGCGTGCCGATGATTGAGAGAGAATCGGTGAAGAAGAAAAAGACAAAGCACGATGATGCATTTACAAAACCAAAGAATTATAGAACATAGCACCATCTTGCTCAACATTACATATTGAATCATTCTATATATATAGTTCCTATTCTATTCTATTGCCTGCTATTTAAAAGCACTGACATGAGTCGAACTTCTGACAGATGCCAACTCTTCGAAGGCATCAAAAGGATCTGATTGAGCGCCCACCTGTCCATTCGCAGCTGTCGATTGTTGCTGGGATGCAGCGCTTGGAGAGGACGATGTCACCTTCTTACTGCTCGAGGGAGGGGAAGAAGATGTCACAGTAGAACTAATGGTTCGCATTGGAGTTCCTTTGGGTGGTGGGGGCTTCTCCTCCTTTGCCTGGGGCCCAATTTTCACCAAGTCTTTAAACGCATCGCCCAATGGGGAGGGTGGCTTTGTGGCAGGTGGCGTCGCAGCAATGAATGGACTGCTCACCGGACTGGGAAGCGGATGCACTACTCCGGTTGCAGCAAATGGGTTGCCAACAGCAGCAGGAGGCACAACCACAGCTAAAGGTTCCGGTCTAGGTGGAGGGGAGGCGGCAGCAGCCTTGATTTCAAAGGACGCATTGCTCATGAAGGGATTCGGTGCCGCTTCATCTGTGGACTCTGACGGCGGAGCTACCGCAGCCAATACAGGCGCAGGACGCGGGGCAGGGGGAGGTGCAAATGGATTATTACTGACTGTTGGAGGCAGCGTAGGGGGAACTACTAGCGCCTGCGGTGGTTGGACACTCGCAGCAAAGGGATCCACACCCCCACCACCGCCACCCCCACCCCCATTCTGAGTGGGTGCAGTACTTCCGGCTGTCGTCATCGTTGGAGCGCCCCAATCAATGTCCAATAAGTCGATGAGAGGCACCGCTGATGCCTGTTTCTTGTGTGCTGGGAGTTGTTTATTGGAGGAAGGAGCAGCAGCAGTCGCTGTCTGACCTGCACCCTCTTCTTGTTCTGCTGCCTGTCCTCCAGGAACTGCACTCACAGGCTTTCTCTGCCGTGCAGGTGCCGGCCTGCGACCCTCGGATGCCTCTACCAACTGCCTGTGCCTGTCCAATACCTTTTGAGCATCGTCATTGATGGTCAGTGCTTGCGCCAACAGTGCCTCTTCGCTGATGCCACTTGTTTGTACCAAGCTAGCCAATTTGTTCTTCATTGCATTGCACTGATGAACCATGTCTTCGATGTACTCAGCCTTGACAGCCTTCAAGTCGTTATCTGGCACGCCCTCCAACAGCTCTTCCAGCAGGGCAACCGTGTTTCCTGCGACTTCGAGGTCTTCCTTCATCTTTTGAGGGTTCTGTCCTGGGGTAAGTCTGCCCTGTGTCTCTGGAGGCTCACCTGGCCAAGTAGTATTCCCAGCAGCTTGTGGGGCATACATGTGACCTGCAGTCGCTGCACCTGGGTGCTGGATCCCCAAGCCAGGGTATCCGCCCTGGGATGCCCCTGATTCTCGTGGAGGGAATGGGATTCCTCTGGATTTTAATCTGCTATATCCAGTAGAGAATTGTACTGGTCTTAAAGTAAACGCCCACTCTTGTATCAGTGCCAATACATGGTGCTGAATGTTGGGCTGACTCCACAGAGATCGGTCGGCCACCCTGTGAAGGTCTACCAGCAAGTTTGACTTTGCAAGCTCATTATGGAAGGGGTCTCCACAGCTTCTGACACAGTGATCAACAGCACTGAGTACAAGAGATTGTATGCGTGGCTGCTTATAATTAAATCTGATGCCAAAGCGTTTACACGCCTTGCCAGCAGCATATCGAGGATCTGGAGCGGAGTTGATCGTTGTGGCAATGTCTGTATTCAGGGCCAAATTAGGACTGGATAGTTGCTGCGATGTGGCTCTTTCTATCAGATCATAGAGACGAGCCTTCATTGCCCTGACCCTCGGAGGTTGTCGAGAAAACAAGCTTGACATTATGACTGATTAGTAAAGCTCCTACGAGCAGCGACCCTTGGATAGCTATTTGATGCTGGAATAAGTTTCGAACGAACTTTAAAACCCTTATCCTAGCTCTATGAAATAAGACGGGTCCTTGTTTGTGCAATCTCCTCGGATTCACTGAGCGATGTCTGTTTACTCGTCAAAGGCAATGTAACAACTATATAAACATATGTCATAGTATATTTGTAGTGTTAAAGTTGAGGATATAGTGTGAACAACGTCGAGCGTGCCACGGTCCTGGTTTAGCCAGCTCGAGGGCTCTGAACACACATAATGATCTCGCACAAGATCAGTGCTGAATGAACAACCAAACATGTGTTTGAGCTTCTAAATTTCGGATATATGGGATAAATCGACCTTCCAGCCCCGCTTTATCTGTGATCGCACCCCACAAGATGTCTCTCAAGTTAGAACCGGGCAAAGCTCGTACTTTGTCCTACTGCGATAGTATAAGGCGCGATCTGAAGCTTTTGGAGGTCGATGAGGAATTATTGCAACAAGTAATCGACGGAGCGTAAGTGACCCCGTCTGATCACCAAGTACAGGCGACCAATCCTCACCAACCCCTGCCTCTTCTTCCTTCACACCCACAGTGTCTCCTTCAAAGGAGAGCTGGACGATGAGGTGGTTTTATGCTCTCCTGAGCACACATATGCAGTGAAGAATGTAGAGACGAGTAATTTGGTCCTTCTCATCAAAAACAATCTTGAGGACGCAGAGACACCGGTGGTCGCCTCAGCCATCGTCAACAGCCATTTAGATGTCGGCAGGACTGCTCCACATTTCGAAAATTTAAAGCAATTGCTTGACAGATGTCCGTACCCACGGGAAAACGAGGAGGATGCTGAATTAATCAATAGGAGAGTTTCGTATGAGGAATTGTTATGGAATGTACGAGCCAGTGACCGTGAATTGCAGAGTCGACTAAGGCAGATGGGTGCGCTCTGTAAGGATGACAGGTGGTGCTCGGTTGATGCATCCTACTTAGGAACTCTATTAGAAATCATAATCTTAGCTTCTTTAGAGAATGGATGGAGAAAGGGGAAGGATGGGATTTGGAGCATACCAGTCCGACAGATGTGCGCGACTCTCCAAGAGGATGGCCATGATGGTCGCCTCGTCATCCACTGTCTTGAGCAGTATGGAACATCAACCACTGGTACTGGTGCTGATAAAGGAGATTTCTACGTTTTGAATGAGGCTGATGTGTGTAGATACTTTGGGATCAAAATGCTGAAAGAGTCTGCCACCTGGCCATTGGACCAGTTTCTCCTTGAGTGGCAGGAGTCGGTGCCTGAAGGTCTCCAGCCAGAACTGGCCATGTTGAAAGGTGATGGACTGATTTCAAAGCGTCCTCTGAGTATCAAGTACTTTCCAGTAGATGAATTGGCAGATGAACCTGAGAGTCGATTCAGGGCCCTGTTTAAGGAAAGGGCTAGGTGGGAATGGGATGATTTGGAGCCTTATGTGCATGGACTTGCAGCCCCTGGGCAGTCGGTGGAAGCCCTGCTGCTGAAACATGCGAGAATGAGCCAAGGCAAGCCTACAGATCCTATCACATATTCAGCTCGATAGTAGCTTTAATTCAATTCTATATATTGTTCTTAGTGGTTCTAATCGAAATGCTGGCCACCGCACAGCGACGATGCGGGAGAAGCATCTCTCGATTACGTCTCCAGACGCTTTCTTTCAGTAACGACTCTAAGTCAAGCAAGGATGATAAAGAGACAGTTGATTTTGGTACGTTCACCCCATCCTCAATGTCAATTCTCTAAAGTTCTAACTCACTATCGAGCCTGCTGTTCGGTTGGGACAGGGTTTGAAGAAGTGCCAGTCGCGCAGAAGACCAACCTTATCGGCCAAGTTTTCAGCAGTGTAGCACCCTCGTATGACATCATGAACGACTTGATGAGTGGAGGATTGCACAGATTATGGAAGGATAGATTGGTGGACCGTCTGCATGTCTTTCCAGGCATGCGCCATGTTGATGTTGCCGGCGGCACAGGGGATGTGGGATTCCGAATTTTAGACAAACAAAGATCAAGAGGGTTGAAACCTCATTATAACAATGGTAATGATGAGGACGATAAAGGTGGTAGCATGGTCACAGTATGTGATATTAATCCTTCCATGTTGAGAGAGGGCAAAAATAAGGCACGTGCACGGGACATAGCCTTCCATGAAATTGATTGGATAGAGGGCAATGCTGAAGCCTTGCCATTTGATGACTCAAGCTTTGATTCGTATACTATAGCATTTGGAATTAGAAACGTGACTGACCGATCAGCTGCTTTGAAGGAGGCATTTAGAGTGCTGAAACCAGGTGGCTGTTTTTTGTGCCTCGAATTCTCCAAACCGACACTGCCTCCATTGGCAGACCTCTATGACCTATATTCTTTTAACATAATCCCCAAGATTGGTGGCATAATAGCAGGAGACGAAAAATCTTACCAATACCTCGTAGAAAGCATTCGAAAATTCCCTCAACAAAGTGAATGGGCTGACTGTATTGAGAAGGCTGGGTTCTCAGGGGTTGAGTGGGAGGATTTGACAGGTGGCATTGTTGCCATTCACACAGGTTTTGTAAGCAAACAATAATCCATCTTATGACCATTCAGAGTTCAAATTCGAGCCCTACTTGGACTTTTGGATTTGCCTTGGAACTCAGAGATGCAGTTGCATCCATTCTGATAGTCACAGTCTCCCAGTGCTGAGCAGTACCATCCCCTTTCTGCTTATACTTTGCTCCGACACTGATTTTGTTGTGGAGCGGGAATAACGTAGTCTTCACCTTTGTGCCATCAGACAACTTGCTCTTCAATGAAACTTTTGCTGTGGAAATCCCAGTGCCATGAGTTATATTTGATGTCAGTGGAATGTCAACAAAGGTTGTCGACACTGCAACAGAGTGTACCAATGGTGAACCCTTGTCCAATTTTGTTCTGAAACCAATTTCGGTGCCTACATTTGATTTCCACTCCACACTAGTCTTTGTGCGCTTGTCTTCAAAAGCATATATTTTCTTCTCAATCCTTGCAGATCTGCTCAGAGAGTCCCACGTAGTTTCCAACTTGTTGTGCTTGCCACCAAGACCGGGGACGGTGAGCGTGTAGCAGGGGGTAGGAAGCATGTGCCACGCTCCATTGGGAACCCTCTGGGAGATGTGAAGTGTTTGACCACCCTTTAATTTATATTTGTACTTCATCTTGGTGTCTTTTGACTGAGTCTCATGCTCTATACTCCAGTTCCTGCCATTTAAAGAAAGGCCGACACATCTTCGAGGCGACGTCAAGAACACCTTGCCCTGCGTGACAACATAAGGGTGGCGATCGATGCTGTCAATCCATGCTTCCCAAGTCGAGGTGTACTTACGGAAATGCCTTCTACGACATCAAATTTAGCCGCTGCCTTCAATTCCTGGCTATTCAAGTCGTATTTGAACTCGGCCTTTTTCATCGATCGGTGCCTTGCAATTGTTGTCAGATGAAAGCTATTACAATCGATTACGCGTAATATTATAAGATTATTATCTAGAAAAGTACTATCAAGATCAAATACAGGAATTTGTCGAAAGAAAAAAAAGGTGAGAGGATAATGGCTTACCGCTTGGAGGGGAAGGCTCTCTCCACCAGATACCGGCCCACATCCTTCAACATCTTCATTGGCTTTGGTACCACAAAGAGTGCTCTTGCAGTCGCGTATGTTTTTCCATCAGGTCCGTCGCTCATCTTAGCCTTCATCCATATTTTCCGACCTTCTGTAGACTCTATTTCTGTGGTACACAACACTGTCTTGCCAGCATCAATTCTAGACTTGTAGTCGACCTCTAAATGTACAGTATATGCTGGACCCCAAAATTTAAGGACTCTATCCTGTTTCAATGAAAATAAGAGACCTCCAAAGGTTTCATCGAAGATAGCAGCTGTTAGACCTCCATGAACGACCTTAGGGAAACCGGCTACCTCTCTCCCTAATGATATGACTGAATAGAATTTCTTCTCCTCTGTATTGTAGTAACCAGACATGTCATTCACAATTCCATTAGAAACAAATGCAGCAAACATATGATCATCCTCTAGGAATGGATGATCTTGCTGGAGCAGGATCTCCTTGTTTAGGACTTCTAGGTTACCAGACATGCTGGAAATTTCTGAAGGCCAGTCACTATTTCCAGCTTTTTTCTCTGAATGAGCTTCAGCAGGCTGCTGAAAAGCTAAAGCAGAACCGAAAAGTGCAGCAACTGCTGCTGTAGATGACAGTAGAAGTCGATTTGCGCCTAGTCGGGCAGCACCAGCAACAAGGTTCCCACGACCGGAATTACTGAGCGTTTGAAGATACCTTGTACCATGCTGTGATAATTTACAAGTACTCTGAGCTTGTTGAAGCTGAGCTCTTAACCATGGAGACAGAGTGTGACGCAAAAACGCGGGGTACATTTCCTTCAAAGGAAACGTGTATCTGTAATAATAGCCAGGGAAAAGAGTCCCTCCCACTCTTCTTAGGAACGGATCTGTCTATTTAAAGCGTATTAATGTTGCAATGCGAGTACATACGCCACTTTTATTGCAATTGTGTGTACTCGCGAGTAACGATCGTTGACGTCAACCATACGAAATTTGTGTCCATGATGAGTTTGCTGCAATGTGCTTGCTGCTAACATATTCAATGATACAAAGATAAGCGTTTAACGACTCTTATTCAAATTATGAATGAAGCAAGTTAGGCCCAATATTGATCGTCTAAGACGTCACCTTGTCAAAACAATCTTTCAGTTCACAAAGACAGTGTCCTCTGTTGGAGGACAATAAAACTCTACATTTACCAAACAAGTAAATTTGAATAGCAAGGGAGCTTGAACTTTTCTGATCACAGCCGCGATGGTATGTTACATGTGTTTGTTGCATCTTCGAACCCTACTCTCCTGACATGATATTCAACTATGTTTCACATTCAGAATGCGTTGTTCAAGAATATATCTCTTGGAGGATCAGCGTGCACAGTACAGCTGGAGTTGCACGAGCCCAACGGTCAGTCCAAGCCCCGCCACCCCGTCAAGACTCGGAGAGAAGAAGTGGAGGAACTCCCGGTCTTCAAAAACCGCGATGCTGTCATGGGAACGGTTAGAGTTACTCCTGTCCCTGGGCGTAGGTTAGAACACCAAGGTATCCGAGTACAGCTGGTTGGAGAGGTAGAGCTGGCTAGTGAGAGGGGCAGCCCCTCAGAATTCTTATCCATGGCCAGAGAACTTGCACCGCCAGGGGAGCTCATCACGCAGGCAACCTACCCCTTTGAGTTTAGAAACGTTGAACTAGAGTACGATTCTTACAGGGGGATGGCTGTCCGTCTACGCTATGTTTTGAGGCTCACCGTCATCAGAGGCATTGCGACATCGATTGTGAAGGAGTTTCCTTTATGGGTGGAGAACAAGCAGACCCCTCCGGCAGAGGCATCATTGAACGCCCATCCCATAAAAATGGAGGTTGGCATAGAAGACTGCCTTCACATAGAGTTTGAGTATAACAAGAGCGCATTTGAACTCGGCGACACTGTGTGGGGAAAAATTTATTTTTTGTTGGTCAGGATTAAATTGAAACACATGGAGCTTGAGATCCGAAGGCGAGAGACTACAGGCAGTGGGGCACACGCAAGAAATGAGAGTGAGACCTTGGCAAAGTATGAGATTATGGATGGAGCACCTGCTCGTGGGGAGGCCATCCCCATTCGTCTCTCCTTAGCTCCGTACGACCTTGGACCCACCTATCCCAACATTCTCAATAAAATGTCTGTCAAATATTTCCTCAACCTGGTCCTGGTGGATGAGGAGGATAGACGGTATTTTAAACAACAGGAGATACTATTATATAGAGGAGATCCCAGCAGCAGCAGCAGCAGCAGCAGCAGCACCACCACCAGAGGGAGCTCTCAGAGGGATATGATCACCACTCTTCCTCACAATGGCAAGATGGCTCCTGGTGCTGCTGCAGGCATGCCTATTACAGAGACAAGTCCTGCCGCTTCAACTGCTGCTGCTGCTGCTGCTGGTGATGGTGGTGGTGGTGGTGGTGAGACCTCGACATCTTGGTCGGCTCCTGCTCATGAGGATATTCCTTTGTAAACTGTGCACAGTCTCTTGGAATAGTTTTTTTTGTGTCACACTGTTTTATTCAGTACACTGCCCACTCCTGCATATCCATTCCAAGATCGATAGCGTCCCAACACTCAGCCGTAGTATAATTGTCTACGTACTCTAAGTATGCCATGGTCTTGAGATTGCCCATGCCCGACCCCCTGGCCATTTTGTAGGAAAAGTCTTCCTTACTTTTGACTGCATAGTGGAAATTCAGTAATCTCTCTGGTGCTACCGATTTCGATTTTGGTCCAGGTATCGTCTCTCTCCTCGTATTGACAGCCTTGTAAGGTTGCACGTACTTGAAATGATGGGGGTCTGTGGTGGTATTTGCCACCTTTGAAGGTCGTACGATGCTTTTTATATGACAGTTCTCAGGATGCTGCTCAGGTGCACATTTCCAATAATTAGATAGAGTCGATGGATAGAGAGGTCGCTTCTCTAATCCAGAGCTCCCAAATACCACCCAGTTGACAGCCAGCCCTCCTATGAGGCCTGCGTCATCCTCATACTCCATCAAGAGTGTGGTTAAATCTGGGACGGTGGGGTCTTTTACTATAAGGAACTCGTCAGCGTCAATGAATGCCATCCATGAATGTTGGTTGCCAAAATTTTGAATGCAGTTCTCATATATTGTTATCTGAGGGCCATGGGTGCCCGGTCGCCATGGGATGGCATTGTCATGGGTGTAGTGGACCAGACCGATGTCAATGTAATCCTGGAGTGTGGCTTGCATTGGTGGAGTGCTCCCAGTGTCTACGAGGTAAAACCTTTGCACACCTATCGCTCTATGATAGAATATCCATTCTCGGATGTCCAAGTGTTGGTCTTTGATGGCTGTGCATATTGCAAGGTAGGCGGGCTGAGGGGCTGGGTTGGCGGCGGTGAATTGGAGGTGAGGAGGTCGCTGATCGGGTGGAGCGCATGCTTCTGGGGCAGCTAGGACTCCATCGAGGTAACATGGCTGGTTTAAATTATCATGAGGTTGTTGGGCGTTTATAACAGTGGCGAGTAGAACTAATGTCGTTGGGAGGATGGCCGCGAGTGCCGAAGAGGGTCTCCAATGCACCATTAAATCAAATATATGAACATGATGCCACAATGTATGTGCAATGAATTTGACGCGATGAAGGAATATCTTGACATTCAATGGAAACGTAGTGACAAGGGGCGGAACTCGTGGGTTGGACAGGTGAGCCCTGCAACAGCCAGTCCCCATATTTCTGGTTCCTTACAATAAAATTTATTTACATCTGTTGATTACTTTATAATTAGAAAAGAGCCCCACCATTCTTCAGGAGTATCTCAACTGCTACAAGTCCGGCAAAACCCAACATAGCTACTCTTCCCGTCCATAACTCGAGGGGAGCTGTGAAAAAGCCCGTGAAGCCACCTCCCAATGCTTCAGATGTTTCTGCGGATGCGTACATATCTTGAAGAGATACACCAGTCACAAACTTAGGCATGATGGATCCAAGAGCTATGGCCAGGGCGGCAATCGTGACAGTGACTGGCGCATATGCAGCCTGCTCGAGAATGGATTTGTGTGTTGCAAACTCTGCAACTGCACCACCAGCAAAGCCAATCATAGCAATGCGGCCATTCACCCTTTCAGGCAGAGTGCCTGCAAAGCTAAAGACATCCTTGAATGACTCAGTGTCCTTTTTGTATAGCTTGGCGGAAGGAGTGGAAGAGGAATCCATGGCAGCAGCGCAGCGAACAACGCAACGATTGTTCCTCAAATTTACTCTTTTAATGAGCTACAATATGGAGTATTGATAAAGGGAAGAATGAGGCTAAAAGCTGTCAGAATTAAGAAATGACACATCACCACCACTTACTGTTCCATTTGCCATAGGGAGAGCCATTTTGCCGCTGCTGTTGCTCAAGTTATATCTGAACTTTTCAATAGAACTTAGATCTGGTATTGAACCTGCAAATGTGGTGTGTGTGACGGTCATTACACTGGGCTGATCGACGCATCTTTGGAAGGCCATGGAGCTTTCTGCTGACTGCAGTGTCATTTTCGTCACTCTATTTAACGATTTTTTTAGTATTAGTCCAGACATCATCTTGTGGCCAGCATACTCCATATTGTTCAACGCTTCAGCTAATTTTGATCAATCCAACCACGTAGGATCAGGTAAACTTTCCAATAATAGTACGAAACAATAATGACTCAGTCTACCGTAGCTACCATCAAGATAGTAGCTGAAGGTTTAGGCGTCAACCCCCATCCAGATGCCACTAGAACGCTGGCTGCAGAGGTTGACTTCCGACTGAGGGAGACCATCCAGGATGCCGCAAAATTTATGAGGCACGGCAAAAGAACTCATTTGACAACATCTGACGTCAATGCTGCATTAAGATTACGAAACTACTCTTCAATATTTGGGTTGAGTGGTAGGAAGAATGCGGCTCGTTTCCTACAGATAGCGGGCCATCCCGATATGTATTATTTAGATGATCCAATTGTATCCCTAGCAGAATCCAGATATCTTTCATCGCCACCCTCTGAGATAGGTCTGATTCCTCATTGGCTTGCTGTCGATGGTAAGCAACCAAAAATTCCAGAGAATATCCCGTTAAAGCACCGCCAAAGTGCCAAACGGCCGAGAGCAGCTCATGTGCCACCTTTGATGCTCAAGAGTGCCCATGCTCTCGTGATGGAGGGCGGAGAAGCAAAGGCAACCGAGGCAGGTGCAGATGTGGGTGGTCAAGAATCCATTCTTGTCAGAGCTCCAATTCGGCACGTCTTGCCACAAGAATTGCAGGCCTATTATGACACAGCCAAGGCGTTGTTGGCAGGAGACAAGGAGGGCATATCTGCCGAGGCCCTTGCTCGACAGAATAGTGCTCTCCTCACAAGTCTTGCCACAGATGCTGGACTGCAGCCTCTGGCATCACATTTGGTCACCTTTATAACCGAGCAAGTGGCTGAGAAAATGACCAACAAAAACGGGTTGATATTGCTCGTTAACGCACTGAAATCTATGCTGAAGAATGAATTTTTAGACCTTGGGCATTGCTTGCATGATGTACTGCCTGCTCTATTGACTATTTTGCTCACTCGACAGATGGGGAATATGGACGCTGATGACGACCATTGGGTGGTGAGGGAGGCTGCGGCATCCGCCTTGGCAGTGCTGTGCAAGAAATTTGTAGGAGAGCAGGCGAATGTGGGTCCAAGGGTGCAGAAAATCTTGTTGAAGGAGCTCACTGCAACCAGTGTATCATCACCACCATCGAAGCAAGGTCTGTCGACTGTGTATGGAGCAATACAGGGACTGTCTGCTCAGGGACCTCGAGTCGTTAAGGCTCTCCTGTTGCCACAGCTGCGACCTGTCATGAATGCATTAGAAAGTTTTACGGATACGGACTCTCAATCATCTGACGCGTTGGCGCGGGTGAAGGAGGCTTTGATGGAAGCTGTCGTACTGTGCGTTCAGTGGCTTCAGAAGACTCAGGAGGAGACTCAGGTACCTAGGGCCCCCGTTGAAGAGTTGTCGGATCAGGTGATGGCTGATGGAGCAGCCAATGAGCTGGCAGAAGCTTGGAGAGAAGAATTTCCAGTAGATATTATAAAGAAAGTAGCCATATCTCTATTTGGAGAGAGTGAGTGTGAGAATGCATGGAAAAGTCAAGACTAGGTTTACTCTATGTGAGATTATTACTCCCAAGAAAGCGGAGCCAGCTGCCATGATTAAAAAAAGCAGAGCTGCTGTTGTGTAAACCTCTCTTCTTTCGTTCATTATACAGTTAGAGTAGTTGAATCGTGTTTATCTAATAAAATCTGCTGCAACAATCAAAACAAAGCATGGTGTAAAGTCGGCACTCATGGTGAGTTGTGCTTTTCTTACACCATTTATTTCTAACCAAGAACGAGTTTGAACGATTTATTCTTATACTGGTTCACATTCTATCTGCAGGATGAAAAATTACTTGATGAGATTATTGATAGGCTCTTAGAGCCCAGGCAGGGCAGACCGGGAAAGAATGTTAGCTTGTCTGAAAGCGAGGTACGGTTGTTTTGCAATTTAGAGATGAAAGATGGCTGGCAGCTGGCAAACCACCGCCTGCCCCCTGACGCGAGCCCTACTTGTATATATATGCACACGACCTGACGACCTCTCTCTCCTTATATAACAAACACTGCAGATCAGGCAACTTTGCTTAGTGGCAAAAGAAATATTCATGAGCCAGCCTAATCTGCTTGAACTCGAGGCACCTATCAAGATCTGTGGAGATATTCATGGACAGTATACAGACCTGCTAAGGTTGTTTGAATATGGTGGCTTTCCACCAGAGGCGAACTACCTCTTCCTAGGAGATTATGTCGATCGTGGAAAACAAAGCCTCGAAACTATATGCTTACTTCTCGCTTACAAGATCAAGTACCCTGAGAATTTCTTCTTACTTCGTGGAAATCATGAATGTGCCAGCATCAATCGTATTTATGGCTTCTATGACGAGTGCAAGCGGAGATATAATATTCGTCTGTGGAAGACCTTTATTGACTGCTTCAATTGTCTACCGGTGGCCGCTCTGATCGATGAAAAAATTCTTTGTATGCACGGAGGACTGTCGCCAGAGCTCAAATCTCTGGATCAAATCAAAAAGATCCCTCGGCCTACTGACGTCCCTGACACCGGACTGCTGTGTGATTTACTGTGGGCCGATCCAGAAAAGGATGTGCAAGGTTGGGGGGAAAACGATAGAGGTGTGAGCTACACATTTGGACCTGATTCTGTTGAAGAATTTTTACGCAAACATGATTTGGACCTGGTGTGTCGAGCCCATCAAGTTGTCGAGGATGGCTATGAGTTCTTTGCGAGACGCCAGCTGGTCACAATATTTTCGGCACCCAACTATTGTGGTGAATTTGACAATGCTGGAGCCATGATGTCGGTAGATGAAACCTTGATGTGCTCTTTCCAGATTTTAAAGCCGGCAGAGAAGAAGCAGAGATTGGTGTATGGGATGACTCAAAGACAGGCAACACCTCCCAGAGGTTTGGCGCCCCTTTCCAACATGGGAGGTCCAAGGTAAAAAAGGCCACGGCTGCTGCTCTGATTGAATTAGTTAACACATGATGTAACAACAACAACAACAACAACAACAACAACAATTACATGCCTGGGATGAGTTTATTTGCCTCGGCTGCAATTTTTTCGTCTTCCTTGCGCCTCCAGTCCATAAAATCTTCATGTGGTTTTGGATGATGTTTCCAGCAGTCTTTCTGGAAGAAGTCCTTTACCTTTGGAATGTGATCCTGGACAAGAACATCTCCTTGATCTTTAGATGCTCCATTTTTTTCAAGGAATTGCATGATGCCATCATGCCCCATGTTGCGAGCCCAATGCCATGGACGATCTCCCGCGTTGTTGGAAGCATCGAGCTTGGCACCGAGAGAGAGAAGAAGCTCGCAGCCTTCCAACCAACCTTCATAAGCAGCACAGTGTAAAGGGGTGTTTCCAGCAGCCTCTACTTCATTCACGTCTTCTCCAGATTCGACAGCCTTGCGGATAGCTGCACGAAGTGGCAGTTAATTGACCAATCGCATTCCCAATGATGTTTGACTTTGTTGTACACTCACCTTCTGCGTCTCTATTGAATGTTGCATGATGTATAAGCATGTTGCCAACTTTGCCCCTGCCTCTCGTGCATCCACCACCGTCTGCTTTGATCCCTACTGGGCCTTGCCATTTCAAAAAAGGGCCGTCGACGTTCTTCCACCAAGGATTTTTCTCCATTCTACTCAATGTACAATTCTTGACAATTTTCAAATGGAACTTTATGAAATCGAAACGGGCACTTACTTGCCTAGAGGAATGATACTATTTCAACTGCTGGTTGCGATGGTCAAAAGACCTCCTCAACTCCAATGGGACATACTCATTACAATCATTACTTCTCACTAGCATTCAGCAGAGGAATCTCTTCATACCTTCCCTCCTCCTGACTGTCAAGAGCCCTTGCTATTGCAGCTACGAATTTAATCATCATATCAACACTAGACTTGTAGGAAACAATGTGGCCCTTTGGCAAACCTCTTCCACCGGGTTGTGCCAGCAGGCTCAACAGTCCCAACAAGAGCTGTGCATCATACCTAGCAGGCTCGTTCTCAGGAAACCTCACTATCATCATATCTTCCCATAGATCTCCCATTGCCACCAATGCAGCATCATCATGTCCAGCCTTTACTAAACTGAATTCATCATAGTCCTCCCAATTTTCCACCATCAACCGTTGCTCTTCATTCTCAGGGTATGGATTCTCTAATCTCCATTTCTTCTCGTATTTCGAAGGTATTTGTTTGACTATGTGATCATCATATTTTTCTCTACTCGAAAATTGCCGCAATACCTCCTTCATTCTCAGCATGAGCCATTTCTGTGGATTACTTTGATACATGTTTTCATCATACCCACTCGCCCAGGACAGCTCCTCCAAAGATCTAAAATACAGCCTAGCAGGAGCTATTTCCCACCTGAAATGGTTGTCAGTTTCAGGAGACCACGTAAACCATTGCTTGCCAATAACGTCAACCTCAGGGTCATCGAGACCAATACTGATACGTGGGACTGGACCAGGATGGAGTGCAATCATGGCATCACCCTCCTGAATTATTATAGGAGATGACAATACAGGGGTTGTTCGTGGCAGCGCATTGACTGTCCTTTCTCTTAATGTCACATTGTCATCCTGTTCCTCCAACTCCTTTTCAGAAGCCACAATCAATATAGGAGTTCCTTCCTTAGCAGGTGCCGGCTGAAGCCGTGCCACTTGTGCCTCCACACACCAACCCTGCGCTGAACCATCCATTATGGGAACTTCACTGCCTCCCTCTATTTCGATACGAGCATTATCAACTCCAGAATTCTCTAAAGCAGCCAACAGTGGCAGCGCAGATAAAACTTTTCCTTTCATCTCGGACGATGAATCGTTCCTCTGCAATATGTGTAAGAATCTACAGAGCTCCGACGACTTTTTAAGTCTTGTGTGCAAGTCCTCGCTGAGGGATCCGTTCTCTGCTTCTTTTTGAAGTTGGATAATTTCTAAAGCGTCCAAATTTGCGGGAATGATGATTTCGCCAGGCTGAGGTCCTACGGGGACAGTATCTTCGGCAGACGAGTCCTGTGGTTGCACGAAAAGCGCGCTGTCGTTGATACTCTCTGTTTGCTCGGTCATAAACTCGATTAATGTCCCCTTGTAACCCTCCTCCTCCTGTGCTAGGAGGAATCTTTGGTACATTTCAACCTTGAAGTCCTCTTCAGCTTCAGTTCCTGGAGCAAGATGAGCCAAATCAATTCCTTTAACAAGGTTGTTCGGTGCCTCCATGACAAATCTTTCCGAATTGGTGCCGGGCGGAACGATGACAAAGAAACGACCAGTGCCAGCAGGCGCTGGCCGTACTCTCACGTAGGACTGCTTTGCTGTGTGAAGTCCTATTCCTCCAATGGTGAAGGATCTCTGCACAGTCTGTTGAAACCTCTGGGGAGCTGGTAGTGGAGGGGCGTCGAAGGTTGGCACACCCTCAACCTCCTTGTCGGCCTTGCGCCTCCCCCTTCCTCTTTTGCCGGCTGCCACAGCTTGGCATGAAATAAATGACTTTTTGTAGACGGGAAAACACGCCTTGCGTCTTTCATAGGAATAAATACCGACTCTGCGTGAAGTGACGATGGGCTTCATCACTTTGGCATGACCCCACGTCGGCATCTTGGCCATGCCAGGCAAGCAGAGGCCTTGTATATTCATTATGAAACTGATTTAATTATGCATGCATTCTACATTCGAGACTTAATGCTCGGAGAAAGAATTGGCACTTGCCAGCTCAGCGACACCATGACTGAGGCTTACTACTACAAGAAGACCTCATTTGAAGACTTCCTCACGGACAAGCCTCACTATCATCTTATTTACACTCCAACTCCGGAATCAACGTGACTAGAGCGCTGCAGCACAACAGAGTTTCTGTCCCATGTCCCGTCCACAGACTTGTCTTTCCGTGGATGATGGAGTGGCTATTATCACTTTGAGTAACCCTCCAGTCAATGCTTTACATCCAGACGGTACGATTTTTTTCTCGTGAGCCTCTCCGCATGGACACTGTCCGATGTCTGCGAATCTTTTTGTGAACCCTAACATTTCTGATTCATTTACAGTTTTACAAGGTCTATTTAATCATCTGAGAGAAGCTCAAGCTCGACAAGATGTCAAAGCCATAGTCATTACCGGCAGCAGTGGTAAGTAGGAGCACATCTCTGAGCCCCCCTTCCAGAGGTCTGGACTCAAATCATTCATTCAATGCTCATTCTCCCTCTTCATATCCTTTACTTGAAAAACAGGCAAGTTCTGTGCTGGATTCGACATCAATCAGTTTGTGCAATCATCCGGCGGGGGAGGCATAGATAATCGCATCAACGAGGCATTTGTTGCCTTGTTAGAGGCGGGTCCCAAGCCCACTGTAGCCGCGATCTCCGGAATGGCTTTGGGTGGTGGACTCGAGGCTGCTCTTGCATGCAATGCCAGGGTTGCAACGCCTGAAGCCAGTTTGGGACTTCCAGAGCTACAGCTTGGCATTATTCCAGGGTTTGGTGGTACACAAAGGCTTCCCAGAGTGGTGGGACTTACTCAGGCCATCAAAATGATGTTGACAAGTGCCCCTGTGAAGGCAAACGTTGGTAAGAAGCTAGGTCTCATTGATGTACTGGTCCCCCAGCCCGAAGACCTCCTCCCGACAGCAAAGAGGGTAGCTTTGGATATTGCCGATGGCCGTGCCCCAAGGCGGATGAGTCTTTTCAGAACCGACAAGATTGAGCCCGTGGGAGAAGCCTTACAGATCATCGAGTTTGCCAGAGCTCAAGCGGCCAAACAAGCCAGAGGACTCAGACATCCTCAACTTTGCTTGGATGCCATACAAGCGGGCGTTGAACACGGAGGTTTGGCTGGAATCAAAGCGGAGGGTGCCGCATTTGCAGCAGCTGCCGCTCTCGACACGCACAAGGCCCTCGTTCATATCTTCTTTGCCATTCGATCTACAAAGAAGATCAAAGGCGTCACTGATAAGAACCTCAAACCTCGTCGTATTCAAACAGTTGCAGTGTTGGGTGGTGGTCTCATGGGGTCCGGCATAGCCACCGCCTGCATCTTGGCTGGAATGAATGTTCTGTTGAAGGAAGTCAACTCTACATTTCTGCAAGGCGGCATGGAACGGATCAAAGGCAACTTGGCAAGCAGAGTCAAAAAGGGTCGTATGACAGAAGGAGCTGCAACAGAATGCATGACCCGAGTGCAGGGAGTCTTAGACTATTCAGAATTCAAGACTGTTGACATGGTCATCGAAGCAGTTATTGAAGACATAAAGCTCAAACAGACAATTTTCCAGGATCTAGCGAGAGCATGCAGACCAGATGCCATTCTTTCCACCAACACCTCCACCATAGACGTCGAGCTGATAGGTGCAAAGATCCCAGACTCTCTGGACAGACTGATCGGGGCTCATTTCTTCTCTCCAGCCCATATCATGCCGCTGCTGGAAATTGTTCGAACACAGCACACAGCACCGCAAGTGATCCTGGACACCCTGGAATTTGGGAGCAGGATGAAAAAGACTCCCGTAGTCGTGGGGAATTGCACGGGATTCGCTGTGAACAGAGTGTTCTTCCCGTACACTCAAGCAGCCTGTATGCTGGCAGACATGGGACCTCATATGGATCCATACATGATAGACAAGGCCATTGCTGGGTTTGGAATGCCCATGGGGCCGTTCAGGCTTTCTGATCTTGTGGGCGCTGACGTCGGGTTGCATGTGGGCAAGAATTTCCTAGAGTCCTTCCATGAGAGAAGCTATCCAGCAAGCATCATTGCAGCGCTCAATGATACTAAAAGATTAGGAGAAAAGACAGGGGCTGGGTTCTATAAATACGACGCTCGGCGTAAAGCCAGTCCAGATCCTCAGGGTGTTGCCCCCTTGCTGGAGGCTTCCAGGGGGGTGGCCCCATTTGCTGGGAAGCCCCTTCCAGAAGGAATCATTGGCAAAGAAAATCCTGTCAAGGATATAGTGGAGTTTATATTTTTCCCAGTGGTCAATGAGGCATGCAGAGTGATCGAAGAAGGTATTGTTGATAAGCCTGCAGACTTAGATGTGGCCACAGTCATGGCCATGGGATTCCCGGCCCCTAAAGGGGGTTTGATTTTCTGGGCAGATCTTGTTGGAGCAAAGTATGTGGCAGACAGATTGAAAGATTGGGCTGAAAAGTTGAGGCCTTACGGGCTGAATGGTTTCTTTGAGCCTTGTCACTATTTGAAAAGGGTGGCAGAAAGTGGTGGCAAACTGGGGGCTGGCGTAGCTTCATCATCACGTCTGTGACACATCAGCAGCAGGATGGGACATCCCTGCATGTCGAATGGTGTTTCGCTACCTTTAAGAACAGTTTTAAACGTAATTGTGTAAATGCTTATATCTTGTTACCCTTGTAACTGATAGCGTTCCTTCAATGTACTCTGTTTTGTAATGGTTTCGCTCCTCCATTTCATTTTGTAGATTTGCAGAAGCTGTCAGTAATTGTATTCAAGGTTGCTCCTCCAAATTGGCAAAGTCACTATTTGGTGTTCAGCAAGTCTCTATCTTAGAGAAGAATTGTACATTGCTGACAGGTCAGTTTATAGGGTTAGCCTTATCCTGCGCCCATTGTCCTGAATTTAGACAAGGCAGTATGAATCAGACGAAATGTACTCGTCTTAACGTAGAGATTCCCACTTTCAGGGCACTTCGATCACCTTTTAAAATTTCTCCCACACTCGATTCGCAGACCTCTGTATTTGACACAGACAATGGCATTTATTGACACCACTAAAGATGGCATCGACACAAAAGTTGTCGCGGGTCGAACAGCTTCTGGCACGAATTTCCTGACTCTGCCAGTACCCATACAGCCACCGATCGCTGGCCCACCCGGTGCTGGTCTTTCCATTGCACCTCTCAATGTATCATTAGGGTCATCTCCTAACAGCACTGTCACAGGATATACAGGACCCCAGAAACCTCCACTCCCTTTCATAAGTGGTTCTCTACCAATACAAATGGGCCCTGACATTTCACACGGCCTGGCCGCTTTCCACCAACAGCGATTGGCGATGATGCAGAGGCTGCCGTCCCATCCCCCTCCCTCGCTCCTCGGAACGAGTGCTCCACATGCTGGAAGCTCAGCTCCTCTCCCTATTATTCCCCCTAACAACAATTCTGTATCAGCCACTCTCAACTTGAGTAGATCTCGATCGGGGGGACATCTCCCGATGGGAGTAGGTGGCGAACCGCCATCGACATCATCATCTTATAGCAGGGGAAAATCCCCTTCCTTCATTGGAGGTGGCAGCCCTTCCTTGGAGAAACTCATACATAGGGCCAGCGCAGGAGGTATCACGAAACTAAGTGGGAGCAGCAGCAATAGAGGGTCATCATCATTATTATTGATGGGAACATCCCCGAATAGCATGAGCAGGTCGCTGGGGAGCACACCACCCTCATCAGGGAGGGCAAATGGCGGAAGTAAATACAGAGGTGTGAGACAGCGACCATGGGGCAAGTATGCAGCTGAAATCCGGGACCCAACTCGCGGAGCCAGATTGTGGTTGGGGACCTTTGATACCTCAGAAGAAGCTGCCTTAGCGTATGATGCGGCTGCCAGGCGCATTCGGGGAACTGCTGCAGTTACCAATTTCAATGAGAAAGAGACGGAGGAGCTCATCAAGCTGTATGGAGCCCCTGTTCTGCCCTCAGGTGGAAATGATAAGGACCGACAAGATCAATCCCAAAATCGGAATGGATTGGACCGGAAAGAAGAGGATGGGTCGGATGCCGCTGTGGTCGTGGTCAAGGAGAAGAGAGCAGCTGCCATTGCTGCTGCTGCAGCTGTCGCCGCTGCAACTTCTCACGATGCCAATGTTGCAGGGGAGACCAGTGAGAGTATGGAGGATCATGGACATCAACATGGCACTGAAGGAGAAGAAGATGAAGACGATGAGATGATGATGGTTGGAGCTGTAGACCTTGGGGACGAAGAGGTGGCTGGGTTGTTGCTGAAGTTGCAGGAGACACAGTTGGTAGAATTGAATACCAGTGCGATGGGAAATCATGTACATGGAGGGGGTGGAGGGAGGTACGGCACCAGAATGGCTGCTGGTTTAAAGGTGGGAAAGCGGTACGACCATCTTTTGGATGAGTAATTCATCAAGGCTAGTTGACAGAGATTATGAGTATTTCTTTGTAACATACATACATACATACATACATACATACATACATACATACATACATACATACATACATACA
>JAAMXV010000005.1:0-12546 GCA_019693495.1 Axilococcus clingmanii
AGTACTTATAGGGTTGGGTACTGAACGAAGTAGATGCTTCACACATGATGAAGGCCTTACTTTTGAACCATTCTGTCTGTATACGGATTTGATGATAAAACTCAATACTGTGGTATATAACTGAGCTTTCCTCTGCGCACAACTTCCTGCGTTGAGTGAACATCACTTAAAGAATTACCCTCCTTGATAGGATGGGCTTCAGACGTCTGCCGATATACCTCCCCAATTTCCCTTTGAGATTACTTCCACTCTCAGAAGCACAGCAGCAAATCTACGAGAAGACAGGCTTCCTTCGAGAACTCGCATTCAAGACAATTCCCAGTGTTAACAAGGTACGTGGCTCTGTGTTGCCACTCGGTGACCTCCGCTGTCTTATAGTGTATCTAGCAGTATAGGCTTACGCTCCCTTACTATTTGACAGATTGAGATCAGGCGCTTCCTAGAGAGCATCCACGGTCTCAAGGTAGAAAAGGTAGAAACCATTAACTACGAAGGCAAGAAGAAGAGCAACAGAAACGGAACACATAGACGCACTCAGTTTAAGAAGGCTTACGTGACATTGAAGGAGCAATCGTCGTAATATTCTAACAACTGAGGGTCGGATGAACCTGGTTCCATTGGAGGCGACAGGAGCGCCTCCCCAACCTGTGTACGTCTCATTTCGTGAGGAGCGTATTAGTGGTACAGGACGGCCAGTTACCAGCAGAAGGGCCACAAGCACTCATGCCAGACATACCATTAAATTCTACCTCATCGACACCCATGCTCAAGAAATTGTTGCGGTGACTGGTGAAGACCAAGGAGATGCTCATTACATTTACACCAACGAAAGTGGCTTCCCAGCTTTAGAAGTTCATAACAAGAGGAAAGTAGAAGAGTTCCTGCATTGCCTTATACATGCAAGTCAGGAGAGGGCTGGTTATCACACTGGTGTTGTACTGGATGAAGTGCCTGCTGACAGCAATGAAATCAAGCTGCCAGACTTTGTGGCCTACAGACAAGAAAAATTAGCAGACGACACCGGAAGGCATGTTCTCCGATATTGGCTGGTCGATACCAGTGGAGGCGAGCATTTAGCTGTTGTAGGCGAAGAGAAAGACACTAGGGATGGGCATTACGCGTATCATACGGTCGGCGTATTCGACGTCAAATATCCATTGGAGGAAAGTAACCAGACAGCGGTGCACATTTGGCTGAATCATATGACTCAGCATGGCGGCTTGGTAGAGAACCCTTCGTATGCTATGGGGCCCAGCAGACCAGGAACTGGATTGATGCTCGATGCGGGGACTCCTATTACATTTTCTGCCCAACCAATACGAAGAGGACCAGGGAGACCAGCTCTCAAACGTGCTGGAAAAGGTACAGAACTCCTACGGCAGGCCACGACTAACTGGAAACGGAGGGGGCCTGGGCATTGGAGGCAGGCTCTGCATCCGGACCAAGAAGTCAGGGAGCTTGTGGCTGCAGAGTTGAGGAAATGGGCTGGGGAAGAGGGCATAAAGAGGGATCTGATGAAGCAGCAGGCTTTGTCATTTCTGAAGTACCAGCTTTCAGCAGATGAGACACTATCTGTGGAGCGTTGCTTAGCTATTCTCAAGGGGGCTGCTGTTGCTTCAGAAAGAAGAGCTGGTGCCAAAGATCAAGACCAGCTGAGAGCAACTGTGGGAGCCCTGAGAGATCTGAGTCACATGCCTGCTCCTCTGGATCTCATCGGTGTACCTGGACTGAAAGAAACATTACATACCATAGCCCAAAAGCATCAGAATAAAATGGTTGCTACTTTAGCCAACGACCTCCTTGAGTTGTGGTTGAAAACTGCTGTTGCTCATGTACATGTTTTGGCACACCCTAGATATGAGGAAGACCCCAGATCAGCGATAGAATCTAAAATAGCTGATGAGCAGACACTTGATCCTATTGTCTCTGCTGTTGCTCATAAGAGCCTTCAACCTCTCCGACTACTGGCCATGGAGCAGCAGCAGCAGCAGCAGGAGCTCTGGTCACCTGCAATAACGACCCCTGGCCTCGGCACCCCCTCGACGCCTGAATTTTTGGCTGGACCAAATGTGGGAACATTCCCAAAAAAACATGGGATGGATTCCACCGTCTCGAGAGGCGGGGAACCATCTTCATTGTTGATGACAGTGCCAGGCGTGCAAGGTATTTCTGAAGCCCATATTTTGCAGTCTCCTCTCCCTGAATCTGTAGCCGAGCAGCTGTAAAACATGCCAACCTGCTCATTTACGATGTTCTACCTTCATAGTTTTCCAATGCTTCAATGAGCTCTTGATTTTCCAGTTCATCCTTATCGTCTCCTCCTTCTTGTTCATCTCCTGCCACCAAGAGTTCTAGGAGTGCTGAGAGATGCATGGGGAGGGGTGTCAACACAGACCTGTATCCTCTACACTCAGGATCATAACACCGCTGGCACCACCAGTTCTCTTTCAAATCTACAACATAGAAGACTCTATTCGATTTGTGCTGTCTACTGATGTTGCCACACCATCTATTTCCAGCTATGGAGTAGAGTATGAGTGCGCAGTCTGGCATGTATGTCCAGCTGGCAATGTGTCCTGGTGGACCCCCAGAGGCGCTGCAGACCACTTGAATAAAACTGTCTAGACAGGGAAATGGGGAAGGGCCGTATGATACTTGCACATTTTCTCCATTCTTCCTAGACGTTGACCTGATTTTATGCATTGATGATGGGGGTTGGGAGTCTCGGGCAGGATAATGGAGGACCCGGCCTCTTTCATCGATTCCAGAGGAAACCAGAGAAAAAAAGAAGATGTCCCGCTGACTGCTCGCAATCTTTGAACCCCCTCTAAATCTGTCTGTAACCTTTAAGGGTATTCCTTTTCCTACTTTACTGGAAAGATACAATCTGAATGATCTATTTTTTGTATACACCCCCATGTCTATGAAATGTATCAACCGTCCTGCCTTCTGGACGAGAGGGCAGCTGTTGGATGATCTTTCGCACAAATCGTTGACAAATGCACCCACATGTATGTTGGTAGCAAATGCCATGTCAGGTATTTGGATTATCAAGTGTCGAGAGAACTTTGAAGGAGTGCTGGAGTCCAATTCTAAAACATCACGATCTGGATCCATGCTGACGGCACATCTCTCCAGGAACAGTTTTGAGACTTCTTCTATGATGTATGTCACCATTGCAGCCCCATCCTTCTCAGAATTCTCTTCTAATTCATATTCCAAATCAAAATAGAGATGACAAGGGCGGCCCTGCCTTATAATTTCATAGTAATGGCGACTTCCAGGGGGCATGGCTTTGTACCGCCTCCAAAACTCATTTGGACTGGCTACAATGAAACGTCTTTTGCCATCAGATGTGAGTTCTCTTGAGAAAACATGCAGTGATCTGGCATTGTGAGGATCCTCTTTGTCTATAAAATCAAAAGCAGCTCGTTGAGTTGGATATTCTTGCCAACAACTGTCTCCTTCCAAGGTGTCACCCCGCAGCCTCCTTTGAATAGAGGCGAGGAAGGACAATATACGCTCTTCGCATTGAGCTCGCCGTTGTGAAGATGCATAAAACGAAGCTGGAGTCACTGCAAGACGTTTTGCAAACGGTGCAGGAGCTCCTTCCTTTTCCTTTCTCGATTCAACATCATTTGGTTTTCTCTTGACAACGCTGACTTCCAAGTGGTTACGAGGTGCTAGATGCGAAGGAGTTAATGAATCTCTATTTTCATCCATTCTCATATTCAGGATTTCTCCAAAAAGAGTTGTGAAATGGAATCGCCTTCCGGTTTTCAAGTTTGAATGGCAATGCACGCTGGCAAGCGCGCTCCCCCAGCCTGAAGAAGCTTGAGGGAGAGGAGAGCGCTGTTGGCTGACCACTATAAAGGTTTCGTAACACATAAAATGGCTTATGTAGTACGTCGAAATGAAGATAGCTCTTCTGTATCTACTTCTTTCGAGAGTAGTGGGAATCGCCTACAAAGGAAGCAGGTCTTTTGAAAGCCTCAACAGCGTTCAGTATGAGCACAGAACGATGCAGAGTACGTTTTCCGTTTATTTCTGAGACAGTGCCTGACTCACCAACCCTAAACCAATTGTTGGTAGAACTCATCGTCGACAAGGGATATCACCTAGAGGAACATTTCGTTACGACCGCAGACGGCTACGTCCTGGGTACTTATAGGATACCATTTGGGAAGGTGAAACCATCTTTGAACAAAACTGTACTCTTATGGCACGGCCTATTAGATTGCAGTGCTACATGGGCTCTCAATGAGCCAAACGAGTCGCTGGCATTCATCCTAGCCGATGCCGGATATGACGTCTGGATGTCAAACTCCAGAGGCGATGCTTTCAGTAGGAATCACACAGGCTTAGACCCTGGTTCAGCTGCATTCTGGGACTTCAGTTATGATGAAATGGCAAAGTATGATGTTCAAGCAGTCGTAGATTACGTCCTGTCATTCTCGGGGGAGCGTCAGTTAGCGTACGTGGGCCATTCTCAGGGGACCACCATAGCCCTGGCTGCAATGTCTGAAAATAAGAGGCTGCAAGAGCAACTCAGCATAGCAATCCTACTTGGTCCTGCAGCATTTGCAAGCCATGTCAGCAGCAAAGCTATGATTTTCCTAGCAGACCTTCACACTGACCAGATCTTTAATCTCCTCGGCGCACTCGAATTTTTACCCAACAGAAAGTCCACCGCCGATGTATTTGGTGAGATTTGTCAGACTGTACCATTAGCATGTATTTCAATCATTACAGCCATATGTGGCTTCAGCACTGATAATATAGACACCCGGCGCCTGCCTCAGTACGTCCGCTATGCACCGTCAGGCACCAGTGTTCGAGCCATGGCCCATTGGGCACAAGCGGTCCGCCACAGTCTCCCTACTTTTCAAAAGTATGATTGGGGGACACGCTGTTGGACTGCCAGAGGTACCTCTAAGACATGTAACCAACGGATGTACGGGCTTTTGAAACCTCCGCTGTACAATCTTTCCACCATAGTCCATGTTCCCATAGCTTTACTGTATGGAGGAAATGATGAATTAGCAGACCCCATAGATGTGTATCGTTTGATGCAGGCACTACCCGATGAAAGCATAGTATGGGCTCAGCGAATTCCACGGTATGCTCATCTGGATTTCACCTGGGGAGAGACGGCCCACCTCCAAGTGTATCCAAGTGTACTACATTTGCTTGATACATATTAATTACATTAACTTTGCTTGTGAGAAATCTAATTCTGGATGTGCTGCCATGAACTGTGCCATCGCGTCATGTTTTCGTTGCTCATCGGACGTCGGACGACCCAGTGCCTTTTGCTTCTGATCGAACATCATCTTCTCCACTGCGGCTCTCGTTTCTCCATCTAAATCTGACAGCTTTGAATTCTCTGGGGAAACATTCTGCAGATCGATCTCTGGCTCGCCCTGGATGACGCTTTTCCACCACTTCATTTGATCTACTTTGGCGAGAGTTACTTCTAGAGACGTACCGTCTATGGTCCATGTGCTATCGTCTGGATGTACTGGTGCATATAGAACTCCTTCCAGAAGAGGCTTCTGGCCTTTCAGACCTACCAAGAGTCTATTGGCTGTGATATTGACATCACATGCTTTTCCTTTGGTGCCTGCTGGTATTGGCAGCGTCACTGTGCATTCCGACAGTGTCTGCACCCATCGATACCGGTCTGGAAAATCAGCTCCATTCCCTGAGTTAGGCTGCATTGCAGCGTTTTTTGGTTCCCTCTCTTCCTTTACAACCTCTAATGACTGCTCGTTTTCTTGTAAGTCATTGATGGCTTCCTGCACTCCTTCTTCGCGTCGTGCCTTTAAAAGGACGAGGGTCTGGAGGCGTGAGACGGCATCAGCCCTTTGGAGGAACGCAGTCTCGCTCTCTATTATATCCATACACGCATTCAAGAATGATTCAGCGTCATTCCCGACTTCAGCCAAAGCTTTTTTGAGGTAATGCGAGACCGCTTCTGCAGCAGAAATTTCCGAGATCATGGTCGCAATTAGAGAGATATCTTGGCAATGTGAACAGGAAATATGTCTATTGAAAACTAAAAAGGAAGACCTTCATTCATTTCGGTCTTGACGTAGTAAAGGCGAGATGAGTGCCTTCTATTCTTGCCAAACATCCACTTGCTCAAAAGCTTCTTCTGGGAGGGAGACGAGAAGAGTTTGTTTATCATGCCCCGGATAAAGTTTGAAGGGGTTTCCTTAAGGATCATCATGCTATGGCGCAGAGTCTTGTTTGGATGTACCACTTCCAGTCAACTCAACTACTCACACACAGTGCACTCATTTTTGTCCATCGTGGCACCATATTGAAGGGCTCCCTCGTGTGAGATAAGATAGATACATAATTTTACAGGAATGTTAGTGCATGGAGACCCAATGGTTCTATATATAATGGTTACATGAAGCACAGGGCATGAACCGGAGTGGCTAGGACAGGGTAGGAGATAAGCCAGGGTTGCTGCCTTCCTCTTGGCCAATCAATTCAGTTGGGCAGCCAAACCTCTGATGGGACCTGGAACCTTCGACTCTTAAGTAGGGTTGCGTACCGCGTGTTATGAATTTTTCGTTCTTTGTTTCCCTTTTGAGTGACGGTTGGCTGCTTTTATAGCTCCGCTTGTATTCACGAAACCCCTTCCATCTCTCGCTTTGCAAGAGGAACAAAGAATTTTTCCCTCACGAACAACAAGATAGCATTTACATTTCGTTATATTTTCTTCTGATCCTACTGAAGTATTTTGCCGGCTCTGAGCAAGCCTACTGAGCTACAAACATTTCCCTGGTGCTCTCGCTAGACTATAATTTTTGGCCGATTCAACAGGTAAGCATTTCGGCAAGCTTATTATCCGCTCTCCGGTCCCGGAAAAGGATGCTGGTGGTAGCAGGCGGCAATACGCACCAATAGTTTACCCCTTAGGACACGTTCGAGAACCCACAATCCAGGAACATTTGTTTGACTCTAACTGGGGGCTCACCCTTCGAGTTAGTGGCATACAATTGGATATTTAGGGCTACCGTATGGATCCAGCTGTAATCTGTGTGTTTTAGACTCTACCCTGGGAACGACAGATTCTAGAATCCAGTCCGAAATCTATCCTCTGGTTGGGTCGTTGGGTGTCAACATCGAGGGTTCTGAATTACTTTTCTTGTTCAGAGTAGTTCTAACTATTTTCCTGCCATGTTGCAGGCACCCTTGTACACGGCTGTCCGGTTGCATGCTAGAAATACCAACTACTAGCGCCTCTGTGTCCCGCCCCCTCAAAGACAATTGTCATCATGACTACAACTCTGGAAGCCCCCATTCAACAACATGGATTTGTCGTTCGTGATGCGGATGCGAACCCTGCTTGGCGCCATGGAGACATGGTTGTGGATGACTGGCGGAGGGAGCAGATCACAGACGGTCGACGGAGCGGGTTGGCATTCACTTACTCTACGAGTTCCAGACTTGCTCCTCCTGCTCTCAGCAACACTACAAGCCCCGGATTACCATCCGCTGGAGAGGTTCGCCCTGCAGAGTATAGTCACCTTACCAAGGGCGTGAAATGTTTGATGAAAAGTGTCAAACGGGGTCTGAAAGCACATCAGGATCCTGAGGCTGCTACTGAAGGGTTTGGCGGAACCTATTTCTTTGCTGATGAGACGGGAAAGAGAGTAGCTATAATGAAGCCTTGCGATGAGGAGCCCCTGGCTCCAAACAACCCAAAAGGGTTTGTAGGTCGAGCCATCGGTGATCCAGGGCTGAAGCCGACTGTCCGTGTGGGAGAGGCTGCTGCAAGAGAGGTTGCTGCCTATCTCCTCGACAAAGGTCACTTTGCTGGGGTGCCACATACTGTCATGGTAGAGATGGCACATCCTGTGTTCCATTACAGCAATGGAAATGCAGGCGATGAACTCAAGGTAGGCTCTTTGCAAGAGTTTATACCTCATAATTGCGATACCTCTGAGATGGGGGCATCGCGCTTCTCTGCCTCAGATGTTCAGAGAATAGGGATACTGGATATCCGCTTGTACAATACCGATCGCCATGCTGGCAACATTTTGGTGCGTAAGAGACCCGGTCATGGAGGAGCTGCTTCAGATTGTACATTGCAAGCAGCATTCTGTGGGGATGTATATGAATTGGTCCCCATAGATCATGGCTTTGCTCTGCCAGAGGCATTGGAACCTCCATATTTTGAGTGGCAGCATTGGCCACAAGCGATGCTGCCCTTTGGCAAGGAGGAGCTTGCTTACATCGCATCTCTGGATGCATCTGCTGATGTTGCCATGTTGAAAGCAGAGCTGCCAATGATGCGAGATGAGAGTTTGCGTCTGCTGCAAGTAACAACTGCCCTGCTGAAGAAGTGTGCGGCTGCTGGATTGAGCTTGTCAGAGATCGCAGGAGTTGTCAGTCGTCCGATCATTGGGTTAGATGAAGAGCCCTCTCAGCTGGAAAAGATCTGCTTTGAGGCTCGTTTAGAATTGGAGGACGAGGTTGCAACTGATTTGGATGACCTCGTTGAAGAAGAAGAAGAGGAGGAGGAGGAGGAAGAAAAGGGAGGAAGTATTATGTTGGAGAAGAATGACTATGATTCACCGACAGCAAGTTCTGAATCGCGCTCTTCGTCTGAAGCAGCTACGGCGTTTGATACAGGTCGTCTGGAGGATTCTATGTTTTCAATGGACGAAGACGGAAATCGCACACCGGTTACTGGCTCGCCCCCTCTTCGCAATGGGCCCATAGTTGGTCTCTCAAGATTTTCAGAGGTGACTCCTGGTTCGGCATTGGATTCCCTTCCAACCTCTTTTGCTGAAAGTATGAGCCTGAGAGAAGATTACTCTCCAGATATTAAATTAGGGGAGGCCAGTATCGACAGTGCCTTAGAATTTGCTGGTCCAGCCACATTTGTCTCTGGCGGTTGTTTGCCTGGCCGAGGCAAGATTGGCACTGGACGGCGTACGAGTGGCAAGATACGCCGCAGGAGAGGCGCTCGGCGCAGCAAGGGCGCTCAAATGTACCCTCCCCTTGTGGAGAGCAGGAATTATGCAGCAGGTGCCAATCAGGCCATATTCAGCAATCTGACGGACGATGCATGGAGTCTTCTTCTGCACCTTATATGTGAACAGATTGATATTGCACTCAGGGCTGGAATTTGGAAGCAGACAAGCCCATCTAAGCAGGCGCCCATGATGTCGTGCCCCAAGTTCTAGTGGTCGTCATTTTACACGAAATTTTCAAAGTGTTGCAGACATTCTTGTCCAACTTTTTACTTTCTTATTTGCGGTGGTTTCTTTACAGACTGCTACAAGTCTCGACGCAAAGTTCTAAAGTCTCCCTTTCTCTCTGTATATTCGAATGTGTTTGTTGTCATTGTATGATATGAATGAAAGAGGAGGAGTGAGTGCACACATCAAGCATTGCATCTTTTCCAGCCCGTTGTGGAATGACTATGCACAGGCTCTTACTTGTGTTTTTTTTTACTTGATGCTGTAAAAAGAAGATTATTCTATTGGTTTAGAGCAGTTCTAAAAGTAATTCTCTGTCACAGACCTAACAACTGCCAAAGAAGTACTATATTCCATAATGAGTGCAACAGTATGGCTGGCAATAAATTCTTCGTTTTGACATATACCGTCCCAAATACTAAACCCAGTAATACTAGAGGAAGAAAGCCTTCATTACTGAAGTGTACCCCCGCGAATATGAGAGACGTAGAAACCACCGCAGCCCATGTGGGTAGGTTCTTGGCCAGTGATGGAATGAGAAAGCCTCTGAAGATGACCTCCTCCCAAATCGGTGCACACAATGCCAGGACGATGATCCATGCTGTGCATGCTAACCAATCTCCTTGAAGTGCTACATTCTCTACCATACCATGGACCACTCCCTGCCCCGTCTGCTGTTCGATGATCTCTACCAAACGTCTATGAACCAATTCTATAAAAGGAAATGTAAGGGCCCCAAAAAATGCGGGAATGATCCAGGATTTGACCGGCCTGATTGTGACAGCAAACAGCCCTAAACTCCGGGGCTCATAGTTGCGTAGTGCCCTTTTGAGTAATAATAATGTGAATCCTAACTGGATGACGTCTAAAACTAGGTGCTTCCCTGCCGCTGCTCTGCCAGTAGTTGCTGCGGAGTTGACACCCACCAATTCCAAGACAACAGGCACAACGTAATACGCTGCTACAATGAATCCACAGAGCCAAACTACCATCACTGTGACGGTTGTGTTGAGACCCCAAGGAACAACTGGCAAAGATTTGTCTTGGCTACTATTCTGCCCATCTTTTCTGAGGTTGGGTCGACCGCCTCGGTTGTTGTTGTCCGCCTCAGAGGGACTGGCCAGAGATTTCCGTCTAGAAGTTGGTGCCACTAAAAACAATTTACTCCGCTGACTTTGAAAGCTCGATTTAAATATCGTACCACTGCGACGTGGAGTGACGCAACTGAAGCTTGCCATCGCACCTCTGGCGACTTGTTCTACAGACAATTCAGTTTAAAGGTACTTCATACTGATAGAATTTTTAATTTTATGCATCTCATTTCTATATGCGGCCATCGACTACAGATAGAGTACCAGGTAAGAGTTTCTTCATCAAGCACTGGTTGGCCAGTTTGGTCCCTGTAACGGGCCCAGGATTCTATTTTCTTCTACTGTTCCTTATGCAGGGGATTTCTCCTGGTCTCTTTTCTCATGTGTAAGCTGCAAAAGGTGTTATAGCTCCATATTTGGATGACTCCTTGGAGCAAACAGCAATGGAGGAGAAAATGTGCAAGTGGAGTCGAGCTGTAGACGGGAGGGCTCAGCAACTGGAATCCTGAAGCAGCCACTTTCTTGGCTATACGGCGTCCATTTTCCAACTTCACCACAAACAGACCCTACTGGTAACAGGGCCTTTAGTTGCCATCTAGCATGATTGCCAAGAACCCCCATGCCCCCCATGGCTGGCCAGCGGGCGCTGCCTCACGAGTTGGCATCTGGAGTTGAATAGGGCATGGTCACTGAATGTGAAAACCACAATGATAAATATACTTAGAAGAATAAGAATATTCCTTTGTGATTTTGAAGTACTCTAAGCAATTTTGTTTTTGTGTGTTCGATGCCAATTGGTGCGTTGTATGTCGGAGCCAATATTTGGCGGTGCATTCTCGGAATAACCCTTGGAGCCGTTCTTCTGAGCAGCTGCCAGGCCATTGATTTAGGCAACGACGAGTTCTTAACCACAGTGCGCGGCTTGGCTATTGGAGCCCAAGTTCAGACACAGTATAAGCCATTTGGATCAACGGCGTCGTTTTCCTCTACTTTTGGCGTCCAAGGTGACCCTACAGTCACTCTTGAGAAAGTCTCCATCCTCGCTCCTGGTGCCAAGTTGCTGGTCGATGATGTGGAGGTGCCATTCCCAGCAACAACAGTTCACATGACAGGCACATCAACGGATGGTTCCATCAGAGTTGTCCTCACTGTCTTTGGAGACGGCGCCTTGAGGGGTTGGGAGTTCACTGCGCTTGGAGGCAAGGTGCAGTTTTTCAAGCCGTCAGGCTCTGTGACCCTCCAAAGGGTGCCTGACAGTGTGTCCTATGCAAATCCTGTGCCCTCAGGATCATGGTGCGGCAAGGACAGTCCAGGGGAGGATTTGACCGCAGATGTGGACATCTCTGCGGTTGCCCGGAATGCAACCAGCGCAGCTTTTGTTGAGGCCTCCAGTTATGTCGCCAGTCTTGCCATTGAGACTGACTATGAGTACTACCTTCAGCGCGGCAGTGTGGAAGAGGCAGAGGGGTATGTCGAACATCTTATCAACCTTGCCAATGAAGTCTACGGTCGAGAGACTAGCATCCAATTCCAATTGGGATACATTCGGATTTTCACTGATGACACCAATAATCCCTATGCTGGTACGAGCAAAGATAGTATACTTCAGGCATTTAAAAACTATTGGAATGCAAACCTTTCAGATGTCCCACGCGCTTTGGCCCATTATTTGACGGGACGAGCCATAGGGGGTGGGAAAGCATACATGGGCTGTTCAAACGATTATGAAGATGACTATTGCTATTCAAGCGTATTGTGTGGTTATTACAACAATCCAGAAAACAATTATGGTTATGGTGTCTCTATGATGGACCCTGGTGATACCTATTGGAATTATGTTGTTTTCACCCATGAGATTGGACACAACCTGGGGTCGGATCACACGCACGAGGTGTGCGGTCTCCTGGGGAACGATAACCCTGTGGATTCGTGTGTTGATGGTTGCTGTGCTTCCTGCAAAAATGAGCTGCCATCGTGCAGCAGCAGCCATTCATTCAGCGGGTATGGACCCGGCACTATCATGAGTTATTGCCACATGCTGGATGGTCTTGAAGATGTGTCACCCACCCTGGGTAAGGATTTCACATGTGGCAACGAGCCAAGCAGGATACCAGCCTACATGAACAGCTACATTCTGGATAGAGCAAGAGCCTATCCAGAGTGCTTGCCTCCAAGTTCTCCAAGTCCACCACCTCCCAGGCCCTCTTTGCCTCCTCCTCCAAGTCCACCCC
>JAAMXV010000501.1:0-60302 GCA_019693495.1 Axilococcus clingmanii
CTGGTACCTAACAGTTGGAACTAAACGTGGTCTCAGGTATGCACAGAACGCCACTGCCTGAATGATGCGCATTGCCGAGAGAAGTAATTGGCTTGGCTGCCATTGCCTGAAGCAGGGGGAAAGTCATATGAGTTTATGATTTTGGAATGTTCCAACTTTAATACATGATTACCTTGTCAAGGGAACAGAAGTTGTGTTATATAGTACCGGCTCCAAACATACACCAGGATTAGCTCGCCTAAAAATTTGGAGAATGTCTAGAGAGGGTGGCAGCGAAACATTGTCTGTCTGCGAAATAGAAGTTTGATGTAAATTCGGATGTAGCGCCGGATGAGATGATGCCCTGCACCTTAACAATACGCAATAACAGAGTGATTTCACATACCTCTAAGGCTCTACAACGCCAATGCTCGTTCTCGTTACTATCCAGAGAGACATTCTGTCTATGGTCTGCTACATGAACATCATTTAAGTTTCCAGGAACGACAGTGGCCATTGAGGCCGGAGACTCGTCCTCGAATACAATTCTCCCGTTTCTCAAGCCTTGGACTCCAAAAATTATCGCGCCCATATATTTGCACCTCTAAACTCAGGAAATTTTAATTTGTAAAACTGCAAAGGTGGAAATAACTTAAGGGAATGCGAATCAACAGATATAGAACAGATATTATTGTGACGTATCTCCTGGTATCTGGCTGACGCTCCCTCCCTTTTGTGGGGTTGATAGATATTGACTCCATTTTACAGATCTAATCATCCATATCTTCGGCCTCGATAGCTTCTTTTGCCAGTCGTTCCGCCTCTTCTGCCAAATCTTGCGGAACCCTTTGAAATAACCTCTCAGATTCGTCACAAATCCAGGCTAGTTCAAGTTCAAAGCCCTTTTCTTCATCATGAACTTGATGGAGAATTTTTGCTGCCGCCTGGATGCCCTCTCTACAAGTCAATTCACCCAGCTTGAGCTTCTCAATTTCATTTCGAGCCCCTTGTCTGCCTTTACCTACAGCTGCTCCATTGAAACGATGCATCATCCCCGATGGCTCAACTACATACATCGCCGGTCCATCAGAGTCATATGTAGCGAGGATCGCAGCCGCGCCATACGGCCTAACGTACCAATAAAGATTGAACAAGTGTACATGTGAAGCAAGGCGTTCAGCTAGAACTTTACCTGGAATAGGATCACCATAAAATGACTTATACTTGGAAGCCTCCTCGCGAGCCCTGTTCACCACCGCTCGACCGTCTGCAGCCACACCAGCAATTGCGGCACCAGCATGGCGGTCGATTGGGAATGTCCTACGATTGGAATGTTCCACAAGCATTTTTGAAACAATAAGCTTCTCAGCACCCAGAACAATGCCATCTTTACAGCGGAGGCCGATGACCGTTCTGCGATAAATGGAGAGGGATCAGCGGAAGCAGTCGAGTGTGCCAGCACCACTGTGGATGCACTTACCCGCTCGAATCTACAGCTTTCTGCGCATACTCTGTTTGAAAGACCCGACCATCAGGACTAAATGTGCTAACTGACAAGTCATACTGCGATCAGAAAGTGTGGATCAGTGATTGAGGTCTTTGTCCTAAGAATATGCAAAGACAAAGCATAATAGATTTTCTTACCCCCGTTCCTATTCCTGACATGCTGAACAGTTATGTAATCTGCTCGTACGGAGGTACTAAAAGGAGTAAGCCACTGATCAGGCGGGTTGAAATCGCACAACAAAATTCTTTTCTTCTAATTAAGTGTATGATTTGCTATTCTCGTAAGGAATGATATGCACATTTTGTGCTTTTGCACCAATGAGGAGCGCCAAATGGACCCCAGTACCCTCTGTCGATCATGCAGTGCTTTACAGCGGCGCTCCTGCCTTAGGTGATGAAAAGACAATTGTTTACTATGGGCCATCCATCAATCCATCAATCAAGACTTGTATGAACAAAGTAGCTGATAATATCAGATAATGCCACTATGTAGGATATCCTAGGTTTCACACGTAATAAGGTCATGTCCGTGTCTGTTCCCTGGGAGGGGAGAGTGCTCTGTGTTCCCATTCTTCCATCCGACTATTGCAGTTTGACAAGGCGTCATCTTCCAACCAACTGGGCTCTATGCTATAAACAATGATCTCTGTCAGTATTATGTGGAATGAAAAATAAAATTGAATGCGATGGCAGCAAACTCTGCAAAAGCAACAAGTGGCTGTGCCCAGTGGGGAGAGCAGGAGGTGTCGGAAGGAGCAGTGCATACCATCGAACCATCAACCATCAACCTCTAAGCAGTAAAACCCCAAATGATCCAAGTCTTTGTGGTATCTGATAATACTATGAACCCATTCAACTGCACTCCTAAGGGTCTCTCCAGGCGACCGCCTTCGGTGTTGAAAGCAATCCGGCTTCGGCAGACATCAGGTCGTGCACTGGGACGAACACTCCCAAGAAATACCGTGAAATGCACACTGTTGCACCCTTTAGAAGTTTTCAGTGATGCCAGCTCCCTAGTATCAATCATAGTCAGGACCACAGTTGCCACAGTCGCAGCCTACGTTCTTGCAGGTAAGGCGAAGCGTCTGCATTGCAGCCTTATCTCACTGGCACCTCGGACATCATTCCTTCCCCCTTCTTGGATGCAGCATGGCCTGCACGACCGCGTGGCTGGGCAAATAGTGAACTTGTAGTCGTAAAGGTGTCTACAATACAAGGGAGGGGACTCTTTGCTAGGGTGAACATTAAAGATGGAACCACAGTGGGCTCCTACCCTGGGAGACCACGTGATGGGCAAACTATGGCAGCCAAATGTGTTACAGCTCCAGGAGCTGCTAAGTGGGCATTCAAAAACAAGAATGGGCGCTATCTGGATCCCACAGACACCGCAGGGGAACCATCTACATCCCCCTCTCCTGGCCTCCCATGGCCCTTTCCAGTGAACATTGACCTATGCTATGCCAATGAGCCACCTCCAAATGCAGGAGGGTGTAGTATTAGAGTTGAAGATGATCCAGACGATCAGGATGGCATTATATTCATTACAACTAGAGGTGTAGAGGCTGGTGAGGAGTTGTTTGTAGATTATGGAGTGAGCTATGATAGAAGCAAATATGATATGGCTGCTAGGCCGAAGAGTTTGGATAAGGAAGAGCAAGACAATAGAGTTTGAGATATTTCTTGAGAGTTGATGAGAAAGAGTGACTCCCATGATGTCAGCCCCCCTCTCTGTGTACAGGCTTCCAACGCCCAGGCAGCAGAATAGAACCTAGGCTGACTTTTTAGGGTAGGACTTTGTAGAAACAGTGTAATTCACACTTTACAGGGTGTATCGTTATTTCCAGTAGGTATCGGCAATTCTTAAGCCAAAAGTCCTGGGCCTGGACAAATTTGCTGATTACGAAGTCGAACCGAGGTTCCTGGGAGAAACACTCGCACTTGCGAAAGAAGTCTACAACGTTGTACCGTTATGGATAAAGCCATGAACGATTATGAGGATGACCAAGCGACGATAACGTTGCCTGATGGGACTTCTTTCAAGCTGCCCGTACTGTACGATGCTGCCGGTAGTCAATTTTTAGACATTCGGAAGCTTCAACCACTCCATTCCATCTGCACCTTCGATCCAGGATTCGGATCCACCGCTTCCTGTGAATCAGCAATATCCCATATAGATGGGAGACAGGGCGAGCTACTTTATAGAGGCTACCCCATCGAGGAGCTCGCTCAAAAGGGCGACTTTCTAGACTCGACCTATCTTCTCCTCCACGGAGAGCTTCCAGGTCTCAAGGCCAAGAAAGCTTTTGAAAGGGAGATTACGAGGCACACTCTCGTTCATGAGACTCTCATACAATTCTATAAAGGATTTCGACATGATGCAGACCCTATGGCCATCCTGTGCGGTAGGTTCCAACCCTAGTATCTGTTTTACTCTTATTAAAAATAAGAGTGTGCTCATATGTGTGACATGCTTGATGCTTGCAGGTGTTGTCGGTGGATTGAGCGCTTTCTATCCAGAGCTTGCCGATGTGAAGAATCCACAACAGCAAATAAAAGCCTGCTCCCGTCTTATAGCAAAGATGCCAACACTTGCCGCATTTGCCTACAAAGCGAGTGTGGGACAGCCCTTTGTGTACCCCAAAAATTCCTTATCCTATGCGGAGAATATTCTCTACATGTTGTTTGCTGTCCCCAGTGAGGAGTATCAAATGAATCCAGAGGCGGCCAAGGCATTAGAACTCATTCTCATCACTCATCTGGATCATGGGCAAAATGCGTCAACATCCACCGTCAGGACAGCTGGCTCTTCTCAAGCCAACCCCTTTGCATGCGTCGCCAGCGGGGTGTGTTCGCTTTGGGGCCCGGCTCACGGTGGAGCTAATTTGAAGTCTATCCAGATGCTGGAGGAGATCCAGAGCATGGGTGGAATCTCTGCCATCCCTACAATCATTGCCAGAGCTAAAGATAAGAAGGATCCTTATAGGCTCTGGGGATTCGGGCATCGAATTTACAAGACCTTTGATCCGAGGGCCAAACTCATGCAGACTGCATGCCACAAAGTATTGAAAAGCCTCGGAATGAAGAAAGACCCTCTACTGGATATTGCTGTTGAGTTGGAGCGTGTTGCTTTAGAAGACGAGTATTTCAAGGCTCGATTCTTATATCCTAATGTGGATTTTTACTCGGGGATAATTCTGAAGGCCATCGGCATTCCCACCTCCATGTTCACCGTGATATTTGCTGTGGCTAGGACTGTGGGGTGGGTGTCCCAATGGAAGGAAATGGTATCTGAGCCCAACAACAGAATCATTCGACCCACACAAATATACGTCGGTGAGACGCGTCGATCATTCATTCCTGTTGAGAAGAGGAAAGACCTAGCAGATGGGGAAGGCGGGCTTGTCATGTATGCTTCAGAGCGCCTCTCAGACAGAATATCAAGGCTCGTGTCAACTCGTGCTCGTCCTGCTGGCAGATAGTTATGTTTACATATGTATTTATGTATGTATATGATTACATACCCGAGTAGTATATGCGGGGGTTACTCATTCAATGGACATCTTTTGCTTCTTCCATTTATATGCCGCCTCTAGAATCTTTAGATTGGGTGCAGCTCCACCTTCACTGGGGAAGACATAATCATAATACTCTTCAAATCCACCAGACTCAATAGCTCTCTTCCTTTTTACTCTCCTTGGCATCTTGGCTTCCACAGCAGACACATCACCAGAGATCGCGGCAGCCTTTTCAAACTCCCGCCAAGCCTCCAACAACAGTACAGCTTCTTCCTTGGCATCTGGTTGGCTATCTCTAAGAGCTCTGAATGCTCGCTCATATACTTTACGCGCACGCTCTTCTCTTTCTGAAGCATCCTCACCATCTTCAAGTAATGAATCAACAGAGAGAATTTCTCCATTCTTCTCCTCTGCAACCAAGGCGGCCAGGGGTGTCGCTTCAAACCTTGCATAGGATAACCACACCTTGACATGCTGTGTTCGCTCCAACAAACGCTCATACAATCCCCTGCCATTCTCCCTGTTGCCTTCTGCTATCTCAAAGTCGATGAATGCCTTCCAGAGCGCTTCAGGCATATCTAACTCTGGTCTGTTGATAGCTAATTCGTATATAGCACGTGTTCTCTCCGTCTCACCCAACGTGTTTTCCAACTCTGCAAATCTACACCAGGCAACCACGTTAGAAGGGTTCCACTCGAGATACTTCTCGTACAATGTTCTGCACCTATCCATGCTTCCTAATTGCATTTCCATGTCTATGTAATATTTGAATAATTTATTCTTAGGGCACATACCAATTGACAGTCCCAGAATTTTCCTTGCACCGTCCAACCTCAACTGCCTGATTTCAAACTTTGCAGCCATGATCCATACCTTGGCAAAAGTGAATTCACTGTGAGGAATCAATTTTAGTGCAGCTCGGAACACCTCACGTGTCCTCTCTTTATCTTTAGATATCAACTCTTCGAACAGTGCATATTTTATCCACAAGTAGATGTACCGCTGCCAGTACCTTTTCTCTGCAGCCAATGGGACAGCACTGACAGCACGTTCATAAGTTTCACGGGCTCCTTCGATGCTTCCACAACTCTCTTCGAGTCGGAGATAATCAAACCATACATCATAGTTGTGGGGGTTTTCCACTACCTGCTCTTCATACCTTTGCCTCCGTTCTGAAATGATGACGTCATCGATTCCATCTCTATCTCCTTGTTGCTTCTCAAACGCTATGTAATGTCGTTGAAGCTCTTCAGCTTGACTTCTAGGCAATGAGTTGAGAGCGAACTTGTAGATCGCCCGTGCCCGCTCTGGCTCACCGACCATGGCCTCAAATTCTGCGAATCTGATATAAAGCTCTTCGGTTTGTTGGTCACCTCCAAGCTCTTCTACTGATCTCTCATAACACTGTCTAGCTTTGCTCACTTTCCCATTTTTCAATTCAAACTTGGCATATCTCACCCAGGCTTCAACAGATGGCAGGCACTTTATGTACCTTTCATATATCAGTCTGGCTCTGTCTGTTTCGCCATATCTCAGTTCAAACTTGATGTACGCAGTCCAGCCATGATGATCTGGCTCCCATGCCATCCACCTCTCGAAGAGCTGCCTTGCCCCTGGAACATTTCCAAGCATTTCCTCCATGTGGATGTATTTGTACCACAATTGATCTATCCTGGGCAGCAGGGACACCGCTCTGTCCCATACGTTACGAGCATGGTTGACAAACGTATGCTTCATCTCCATTTCTGCATATCTAAGCCAGATACTGACATTTCTATGGTCGCATTCCAAGGCTCGCTCCCACACAGATCGAGCCCTGCGGAAGTCCAACTGACTCTCCTCCCACTGAGCATATTTGACCCATGCAGCACCATTCCAACGACCCACTCTGCGTACCTGATCTTCAAATTCTTTACGCTTCTTCAAACGGTACTCACCCAACTCCTCTGCATCTGTGATTTTGACTGCTGTTGGCTTGAATTCATCCGCTTGGAGGGCTTTGGACTCCCGCAAAAGTTGCTCGGCGGTGATCTGCAAAGGGCAAGAAAATGGTATTTCGATGTTAAAATACCGTCTAATTCAATCGCATTAAGGTTTTGACCTACCTGTGCTGACGCTGGCTGCTTATTCCTTACAGCCGCAGCTCGTCCAGATAATCCTCGTTGAGACGCACCGGAGGAATGGCCATCCATTTTCCTCGGCAATATAGTGTGTGTCAGAATAAATGAAGTAAGACCTTAACTTGTATACTTGATGTTATTCGAGCCTCCTTGATTCTCGAGAATATTTATGGTGGACATGGAGTTTACCACAGAATACATGTTTCAATAGGTGAAAACATACTGTATATTGTGGTTATCATTAGAGTATTTGGATTCAATACAGTTTTTTCAAGTCTTGAATACACCCTGTCTCTTTGGGTTGGCACAGCCAAGCCGGGCTTCATCGGGCTGAAAAGAGGTAGCAATGCTCGTCTTGCACATGTACCAGCATTGGCATGCAAACTGTTTGACTCTAGGCAGTATCTCTGGAGTTGCCCAAGAGTGACCTTATGGCATCATGCCATCTATATCAATGCCTCCAACCAAACTCTGAGTAAGGCACAACAAATATCAGATCGGCTGCGCCTAGCAAGTTCCAATTTTATTGCACACAGCAAGTCGAATCAGTATTTATATCGCCATTAGTTATATACTGAAGAGGTGCAAAGCCGTCCTTGTTTATGTCTGAGAAACAATCTGTTCTTGTTTCAACTTGTTGACCAGTAATTTGGTTGAATTATGACGACCCAACTTTCTCCAACACTTCAAGCTTTCAAGTACCTATTTGGATTAGATGATCGTGCAATAGATGGAGATATAGCGTGCCAAGTTAGCAAATCAATAGCTCACATTATTCAAGGCTCGATCAACCCAAGCCCGCTCCTCTCTCAACTGGTCCATTCAGTATCGTTCCCTCCTGCTCCATTCCCACGATACATAGACGTGGACACAGGCATGAGACTCAAATACTTAGATTTCAACCCAGGAGGTGAGGATGTCATTCTACTCCTCCATGATATCGGTGAGGCGAGCGAAATTTGGATACCAATAGCAAACCAATTGGCAGATCGAGGATATCGCGTCATTGCTCTAGATGCCAGAGGTCACGGTGACAGTTCATGGGCTTCTAAACAAATTCATGCATACAGTGCCAAGATTATGTCTCAAGATATTAAGGCATTCATCACTGCCAAGGACCTATACGTTCGGCCAGTCGCATTGGTTGGGTGCGGAATGGGAGCAGCCATTGCCCTCCAGCTTGCATCTGATAATCCCAAGTTGATTGGCTCATTGATCGTTGCTGAATTTTCTATACATCACTCAAACTCAGAGAGATGCTCACATGGAGGAGGTGACAGTCGATCAGTAGCCCCATGGCACTCTCTGAGAGTAGGCCAAGGAGTCGCATTTGCCAGCCTAGAGCACTATGCTGCCTTCCTGCTCCATCCACTTGTCAACATAGGACCCTCAGTATACCCACTGCTATTGAAGAAAGTACTGCGTCCAGATGAGAAAGATTCCATTAATGTGAACAGTTTGAATAGGGACCCTCGCTCTGTTGTCTATGCTGCAAAATGTATGATGAGGTCAACAGGAGAAGAACAGGAGTTTATCGATGATCTACCGTCAATATCACTGAAGATGGATCCACACTTTTGCTTTTCATACGAAAATATAGATGTTGGATCCCTTGGACATCATCTACATGTATTGTTGCTGCATGGGGAGAAAAGTACTTGGGTGTCTGATCACGATTTGCATGCTATGGATATCCAGGGCGCAATTATCGAAGCCGTTTCCGGAGGAGGGCACTGGTTGGTCAGTGACAATAGTAGAGAACTGGGGAAACATATAACTGAGTTTCTGGAAGGATGTGCTGTTAATTCCTTTGAAATTCAAGGCAGCACTGATCAAAGGAGACCAGAAATATTAAATTTGAAACCGTTGCCCGAGTACGCGACCTTGGAAGAAGCTCAAAGAGCGCTGGGGCCTCGAGCAATTCCCACACCTCTTGGCATACAGGAAGAGTTACAGAAGCTTAGATTAGAATCAGGGTACGACTCTGGTGAGGAGGAGGAGGAAGAGGACTCTATAAATAATAGGAATCAAACAGCGCTCGCTAAGGAATCTCCAGACTATTTTGGGTTTGTCGGTTGAGGATGTTGATCAGGCACAAATGACTCGTGTGCCCATTCAGGCAATGCAGCAGTGAATGACCACCCATCAAGAGCACTTTCGTACCTAGCAGCATGAAGCCATAAAGGCCTCAGATCAAAAGGATAGTCTTTCGGCGAGATGTAAGGGCAGTGCTGACAGAAAGAGTCCTGCGTTTCTTCGGGGGCCATAAAGGTTGTGCCTTGCCGAAATGATGCACAGAAAGCATATGCAGCCTTCTCCCCTTCTAATACTTCTTGACCAGCCCTTTCTTCTTCTGCTTCTCCTGGAGCACGACCCCATGTCACTCCTAATTTAACTGCCATTGTTCGACTCGATAAGGGTCCAGGGAACCGACCTCCGTACTGGGAGTCATTCGCAATCGGATGGCCAGCATGAGCCAGATGAACTCTGATTTGATGTGTCCTACCCGTGCGGGGCCGGCACTCTACAACTGAAGTTTTTTTGTCAAGCGAAACAAACAGTAATCTAAACTCAGTGACAGCTTTCTTTGCAATTGATGCAGCACCAGCTTTGGCTCTTGCTGCCGCTGCTGCAGCCTTTTGAGCTGCCATGAACTGCCGCTCCGCCTTGCTCGGTTTCTTTTCACCACGATCAATCTTCTGTTTCTTATTCTCTGGCTGTACCGAAGCACCGTCCTCGTCATCATCCTCAATCAACCCATCCATGCTCACAAATGCTAATTGCTGTGTCTTATCAAATGCCAGAGGGGCATCCACCGTCACCCATTCTCCTTTCTTCCCCGGGAACTCCCCCAGCACTCTAGCAACATATACTTTATCTAGCTCTTGGCGTGATATCCTCTGGGCAACCTTGTTTGCTGCCACTGCATTCCTAGCAAACAGTAATACCCCAGACACAGGTTTATCTAATCTATGTACTGGCAGTAAAGGTAGCAGCTCTGCTCTCTCTGCTTTCAGTATCTCCAAAACTGAATTCTTTCTGTATTGTCCAGTCACGTGTACTGGAATTCCAGAAGGTTTATGTACTGCTACAAGATCAGCCGTCATACCTATGACAGATACTTGGGTTGCTGGAACTGGGGGTTCATGGCGGTGAGATAGATGCAGAATCCTGGACCCAGATTTCATGGGAGTGTCCAATGCAAAATTGGGGATTGAGGTGTTATTGAGTTCAACTCTGATTGTGCCGGATGATAAGGACTGCTGGAAATATTCTTTATCCCTTCTGGGGAACTCAGACTCCATGATGTCAATGAGAGTTGATCCGACCCACCTTTCTTTCACATTGCAAATGTAGTCAAATGTGTATGGCTTCACCTGTCAGAGGCAGGAGGCAGGAGGCATATTGTGAGAGTGAGAGTGCAGGGCTTGAACACTATCAGAGGAAGAAAGTGCACGCACCAATCTCAGATCATCTATATACAAGTAGTCTTCAGGCTTGGGCAAGGTATCTTTAGTCTCGTAGGCAGTCGAATTGCACCGCTGATCCTTGCAAGACATTTGCACACCTCACAAATTACATTGATTCAATGCATGGATATGCGAAACATTTTAATTAAAATTCATTTATTTTGATGCCGCATGCATGCTTAGATAATACTATCTAGTGTCCTCCATTCATAGTCCCCATGCTCCTGGGCGGGGAGGTGCACCTTTGTTAGCTTTATGTCTCAGCTGTCATACGTATACAGTTATTGCGGCCACAAGAAAGGCAGGCAACATTCAAAGCAACCTTTCACATCCCAAAAATCATTGGCTGACCTAATTTTGAGAAATACCAGGTCTACCCAAGCAGGTGGTTGCAAACCCAAGAGTGATGCGGCTCCTCCCATTGAGACCTGAGGACCTTGTCTGTTTTGGCCAAAGTTTATAAAGTTTGTCGATCTTATTGATTCTCAAGACACTGAATTTCTTATAATCAATATATAATTGGAGTTGCAAAGATTGTAAGAGATGGAAAATAGACATCTTGTCCAAGTCCGGACTATCTGTGCGATGATCGCATCACCAGATTACCCTTCGTGGTCCGTTTCAGAATGGAAAAACGAATTAGAACTAGCTGCAACATTTCTTAAAAATGCGAAAGAAGTATTTGAGTCCCACCGTTACGTCGTTCAAACTATACGAATAGCAACAAACGCCCTCTCTCATCCACCAGCGGGCCTGGACGTTTTGACATTCTTGAAGCGATTGGAAGAGTACAGCTTGAGCCTGGGCATAGAATTCTTGAGTGCAGGTACCACACATGACAGTATGGCAGAGGTACCGCAGCTACTGCGCTCGCTGTCGATCACAAGCATGTCCCTGGATTGCACGGCTCTGTCAGATCCAACCTTGCTTGATATTGTAGCCCCAGCAATTCTCGAGGCTGCCTCACATTCTGGAGGGGAAGCCAACTTCAGACTCGCTGCTGCATTCAATTGTAGTGGCATTAGGAGTCCATTTTTTCCTGTAGCCCATGCAGTAAACAATAGAGAGTTTTCTATCGGATTAGAAAACTCAAGACTGCTCTATAGAGCAATTCATTCTGGCAGAAAACCCTTGGAGAATGCCATTCGATCCCACTTCCAGCCGATCATCAATGATATAGAGTCCATAGCAGCAAAGGACCCGAGTCTTTCCTTTAAGTACATAGGTATAGATACCAGCATGTGTCCAGGTCTATCTTCAGAAGCAGAGTCCCTGGTGAGCAGTTATGAGCTCATTCTGGGCCAAGGCCAGTTCGGAAGGTGTGGTACCCTGGCTATATCTAGCAGCATCACCACTGCTTTAAAATCGTTGGACTGCAAACAATGTGGCTACAGTGGCCTTATGTTACCGGTCATGGAAGATCCGGGGCTTGCACACGCTGTTGGCAAGGGCTTGGCGCTGTACGATCTTCTCATCAATTCTGCTGTCTGCGGGTGTGGACTTGACACCATACCGATTCCCGGATACTCAAACACTATGCCTAAACATAGAAAGGCTGAATTAGTACAGAAAGTTGGACAGGTGTTGGGAGATATCAAGGCCTTGGCGGTGAAGTTGAACAAACCGTTGTCGGTGAGACTGCTACCCGTGCCAGGTGGGACTGCAATGGGAATTGCAGATTTCAAGTGCCCACATTTGCTTCAGTGTAAAGTGATGTCACTCTGAAAGAGAAGAAGAAAAAGGGGATGAAAAGTATTTACACCATATCTTCTTCATCTACGGTTTCCGTTTTATTTCAAAGTGTATATGTGACATTGATGTCTAAAAAAGCACAGAATATCTTAGTCTTTTTTCAACTTTCAATTATTAATCATCGAAAGTTGTCTTCTTGCCACTCCCACCAGCTTCGATAGACACTCTTGGTTTGCTGTTGAAAGGTGACCCTCCACGACCACCTCCACGACCACCTCCACGACCACCGCCACGACCGCCACTGAACCTCCCTCCACCTCCTCCACCTCCATACCCACCAGAGCCACGTCCACCACCATATCCACCAGAGCCACGTCCTCCACTATTCGGAGTTGGAGCGCCGACATTCAAGTCGACCTTAAGCCAACCACCAGCCACCTCAGCACCATTCATTTCACCCGCCTTTGTCTTGGCATCAGCATTTGCAAACTCAATGTACCCAATACCCTTAAGCTCACCTGTTTCACGATCTGTAGGCAAGCGAATATTTACAACCTCACCACAGTGTTCGCCGAATGCCTCAGTCAATGCGGTACGCACAGCGTCTTCGCCCTGATATTTGTCAAAGCCCTTGACAAAGACAGTTGTACCATCGCTGTTCCCAAACCTGCTCTCACCAGGAGTACCTGTAAGTAATTCAAGGAAAAGCATATATATATATGTGTGTGTGAGTCAGGTATCAAACTGGAAGGAAATCAAACTAAACAAAGAAGTAGCATAGAAAATGTCGTTTGCTGGGTAGTTTCGAAGAGGTAATGACACCGACGGCGCTCCTCACGAAGATGGAATCAGCATACGGCATCCATCAGGAGGCTTTCTTTCTTTTAAAAAAAATGAAAGCCTGCGACTGACAGTTCATAGTGTACGGCGTTCCCGGGGGCTATATGCCAACAGCACCCGTATTATGGGAATGGCACCCCTTTGGAAGGTTGGAGCATGCGGCAACACATGCATCCTCACCCCGCCGAGGAAAAGAAAAGAGAAAAAAAAGAAACCCACAAGACTGGGGGAAAGAAATACTACTACTACTACTACTACTACTACTACTACTACTACTTACGTGGTGCACGCTCCGCTGTGGGTTCAATAAAGAGCTGACGGTCGTCATAATACTCTCCGCTCAAAGCAACTGCCTTTGCAGCCCCCTCCAACTCTTGAAAATCAATATGCGCAAAGCCACGGGAGCGGCCTGTCTCTCTTTCGCGAGCGATCCTGCAGCTGACAACTGGGCCGCATTCTCCAAAGAAAGCAGACAATCCCTCCTCGTCAGCACTATATGGGAGATTCTTGATGAAGATGGTTTTGGACCCATTCAACATTGAGGTGTCTACAGTTGAAGTCTTCTGTTTCTTGCTGGCTGGCTCCTTCGTGACAGGGGCTACCTCCTCCATTTTTTCGTCTTCTTCTTCTTCATCTGAGGAGGAAGGCTCCTTCTTCTTCTTTCCATCTGCATCGCGCTTTTTGCCCTTGGGTGCTGGCTCCTCATCATCCTCTGAAGAAGAAGAAGAGGAGTCATCAGAGTCTGAGCTCTCTGAATCAGAGCTACTCGAGCTTGCTTCCTTCTTACCTGCTGGCTTGGCTTCCTTCTTAGTCGCTTCCACAGCTGGCTTTGGTGGCTCCTCATCATCATCATCTGAAGAAGAGGAGGAGTCATCAGAGTCTGAGCTCTCTGATTCTGAGCTACTAGAGCTTGCAGCTTTCTTAGCTTCCTTCTTTCCTGCTGGTTTTGCTGCTTCCTTCTTTGCTGCTGGTTTTGCTGCTTCCTTCTTTGCTGCTGGCTTTGCTGCCTCTTCATCATCTGAAGAGGATGATTCTTCAGAGTCTGAGCTCTCTGAATCAGAGCTAGAGTCATCGCTCGAAGAGCTTGCTGCCTTCTTGGCCTCTTTGCTTGCTTTGCCATTAGTGGGAGCTGCTGGCTCACTATCACTGGATTCATCATCGGAAGATGAGGAATCGTCACTAGAGCTGCTGTCATCAGAGCTTTCCTGCTTAAAAGAAACGTGGGGTCAACGTAAGCCTGGCAGCATGCAAGTTCGTATGGACATGCATCGCGAGTAAACCGAAGGCAATCATGCACCATATTTTCCCAGTTAAGTCTAAGTCACGACGGCTTATGCATAATATATATAGCATATAGAACGCAACTTGAGAGAGTGGTATTCACATGCATGCAGCAGCAGCACTGCGAGACTCACCTCCGATTCAGATGCCTCTTTCTTCTGGGCTACTTTCTTCTTTTTCAAGTTTTCAGCCTCTTGTGAAGCGGCGATAGCTGCCTTTTTGCCAGATTTTGTGGCGGCAGCAGATGCTTTTGCTCCCGGCATATTGCTGTCTTTCAAGAAATTACAAATGAAGAAATTCACTATATTCTAACAGCGAATGTGTACTTAATTTAGAAATTTGGAATAGCGGCTGTGGGCGTATATTCAATTCTGTCTGTGAAAAAGGGGCTGAGGCGCTTCAGTCCCCGGCACCTCAACCAAGGCAGACAGTGTCCAAGACTCAATCTGTCACAGGACCCACTACACTCATGGCATCCCTTGGCTGTCCATATACTCATCATCTTCTTCATCGAAACCCGCTCTCCTAGCAGCATCTTTTCTGGAAGACTTATACACTGTGTCGATAATTTCATCCACTTCCCTGCTAGACTGCGGGGGGCTGCCTCCAAGGGAGATGGCATAGTCATTGTACTCCAAAGAGCCCGCTGGTAAATTTTTCTGAAACCATGGGTGCTGTTGAATTTGCTGTATGGTTAGTCTTTCCTTGGGGTCAGCAACAAGAATTTTTGTCATCATGTCCTTTAACTCAGGGGAAATAGTGCTGGAGTTTGATGGCCATTCATAGTCAACCTTGATGATGCGATGAAGAACTTTCTGGATTCGAGCATCTCCTTTAATCTTCTTATCATCAGGGCGTTCAAAAGGATACCGAGCAAACAGCATTGTATACAACATAACTCCCGCTGACCATACATCAGCTTGTTTGCCGTCATAACCCTTGACGTTGGTAATCACTTCAGGTGCGGTGTAGCCTGGAGTACCGACCTTGCTCTTTGCGATGGAGTCCAAAAGTTCGCTCTTTGAATACCCAAAATCACACATCTTCAAAAGAGGTTTCTTGTCAGGTGCCAGTACCAGTAGAGTATTCTCAAGCTTGATGTCACGGTTAGTGACACCTTTACGATGGCAGTAGTCCATGCCCAGAATGAGCTGTTGGAAGAACCAGCGAGCTTCATCTTCAGCCAGGCCTCTTTTATTCACCACATATCCAAACATATCCCCCCCTGGAACATACTCCATGACCAATCCTAGGTATGGGAGTACTTGCATGACTTCTTTCAATTGGACCACATGTGGATGAAGCAACTGCTGGTGATTCATGATTTCTCTATGAGAGTGCTTTCTGTCCTTGTCGTCTCTGCAGGGTTGGACGAAACAAGGGCGGGTTGAGGGAGGGTGCTCTGCGGTTGCAAGCAGTGCAAGCTACTTACTCAATCTTGACAAACTTGATCGCAACCTGCTCCTTTGTTTGGATGTTCTCTGCAAGAATTACAAAACCAAAGCTACCGCGATTTATGTACTTGATCATCTTGTATCGGGGGTGACCCTCGATAGGGTTGTCAGGAATTTCATCTGAAGGCATGTTGAACGTGTAAGAGTGCTGACCCTAATGGTAATGCTTTCAACGTTTTGTAACAGAAAACCCCTATGAAAAGGCATCTGCACTTAAGTGCAATTGCAAGCCAAAATCGGGTGTACTTGGCATGCTTATATACTCTCCACATTCAGTATCCAATTGGCCATTTTTGTTGACGTAATTCCATCAGAATAGCAAAGCCGAAAAGTACCTTGGGTCGCGGCAGTCATCTGCTGCCGAGATCAATCGGAAATGTCTAGCAAACAAAGGAACATTAGGAAGCGACGAGCAGTAGACGACTCCGAAGAATCTGATGAATACACGAAGACCCCAATCCTAAATTCTGAAGACATCAAACTTTTGCAAAAGCAGAGGCAACGCAGAGCGGTATGTGTGTGTGGGTCTGGGTGTCGGAGCAACTCCTTCCATTCTCCCTTCTTATACACGCATCGAGGCTTAATCTTTCTACTGCAGGGACTTGATGCAACACAATTAGCAGCACCAACTACAGGAGAAACTTTAGAGCTGCAGACTGCTTTAAATGATGATAGCATAAAACAGTCATTTCGAAAGGAAGTTGCTCAGGTGACGGTGGAAGACAAACAGATGGCCTTATTTGTGGAGACAGAGCTTGCCAAACGGTTAGGCACAAATGCAGAAGCAGTTGTTGACAAGAAAAGCCCTGTTGACATACTCCATGAGGGTATACAAACGAGGAAGGTCACCGAAGAAGTGATGCCATGGGTGAGTGGTATTAGTGAAGTGGCCCTCAGCCTTCAACATAAATTAGCAAATATCGAGGAAACAGAGGCTGCCAAACAAAGGCTTCTCGTCAATGATGACACCTACGACCATAATAAGAAAAAGGAACAAAGGGAGTATGCAAGGTCCTTGTTTCCAAGAAGCTTTGGGATGAAACCAAAGCGGTAGAGATCTTTTGATAATGTTTATGTACTGTTTTTTTTTACAATGACAAATTTGATCACTCATCAGATATGGTAACTAATGTTTATGCTGTGCCAGGTGTCTTTCCCACCCCCGGATCACATACTCGGGAGCATAATACGTATTCTTCCAACTATTCCTCTCCTCCATCGCCTTCATGTATTCTGTAACAGCAACCAAATGCCCAGGCATGGACCAATTTTTTTTCAGAGCCTTCAATGCCTCCCTCATGTGGTAAAGCCGTGGCATTACTGCTGCATCCGTTGCTCCAGGCTTCTCTCCACAAATAAAGGGACCGTTTTTGGAGAGATAATCGTCCAAAGCGGTCAATGCGGACACCAGAGCTTCCTCCTTGTCTGCAGCATCTGAACCTTCTGCCTTCAAAAACTCTGAGAACTTACCCAGTATATCTAAACCAGCCTGAGGAGAGTCTTCCAACAATCCCATAGCGGGCTCAGGATGTTCTTTTTCTAGCATGTCGCAAATGGTTCCTGAGTCGACTGTCCAAGCTCCGGAGGAAAGTGACTTCATGACCGGCACTGTGCCCTTTGGATTGACATCAAAAAGCCAGTCTGGCTTGTTGTCAAAGTCCACAAGAGTGGTTGAGTAGGGAATGTTCTTTTCCTCCAATGTGAGTAGTGTGCGGTGGCAAAAAGGACCTGCCGTCCAAGAGGGGGTGATCAGCACTGAGTTGTGAACGCCGACTACAAGGTTTCAAAACGTACAGTCACCAAGAACATTTGCTCCTAGAGCCTTTTTAACCGCAATTTCGTAGAGAGGTTGAGCCATCGTTATGATTGAGCGACGCCGAGATCCGAGTCCTTGTGACCTCAAAAGTGAAAAGTGCGGTGCTAATCTGTTTGTTACGAGCACTGACATAAGTGGGAGGATTGGTTATACTGCAACAAGAGGAAACCTGGGAAATGCTCAATGATGTCAGCCAATGAGCAAATATTCTGCAGATTACTGCTACCGCACGCGCCGGCCAATAAGAAGGTGAGCCCCAAAGTGAGTACTTAATAATTTCGTTTATTCACAGGTAAATATTCACTCAAGAGGTTCGCAATCAGCGAACCAGCACCTCACGTCGTGAGTGCAATTTTTTTGAAGTCTCCTGCAGATTATAGTACACTGTTGGAGAGGAGCCGAACATCAAAGGTCGTCCATAAACCTAAGGGTACTTGTACAGCCCTTTGGGGCACAAGAAACTGGTATAAGGATGAGCGACGAAGAAGGTCCAAGCAACACTCCCCTCCAAATTCAAGTGGATGAGGAAGTAGACCGCAACATGCACCCTTCTGGTATTGTTCCTGTATTACAGGTGTGTTGACAAGAGAAGCAATGTATTTTTTTATATGTAAACATTGACCACAATGTCGTACCTCGCAGAACGTGGTGGCAACGGTCAACTTGGACTGCCCTCTTGACTTGAAAAAAATTGCATTGCATGCTCGTAATGCAGAATACAACCCTAAACGTTTTGCGGCAGTAATTATGCGCATTAGAGACCCAAAGAGCACAGCTCTCATCTTCGCCTCCGGTAAAATGGTCGTGACTGGCTGCAAAAGTGAAATGGACTCGAAACATGCTGCTCGGAGGTATGGGCGCATCTTACAAAAACTAGGTTTTGTTGTCACTTTCAAGGAATTTAAGGTTCAGAATATGGTGGGATCGTGCGATGTCAAGTTTCCGATACGTTTGGAGGGACTGGCTCATACTCACGGCATATTCTGTTCGTATGAGCCTGAACTTTTCCCTGGTTTAATATATAGAATGGTGGACCCAAAGATTGTCCTTCTAATATTTGTGTCGGGAAAAGTGGTACTGACTGGTGCTAAGAAGAGAGAGGAGATATACAGTGCATTTGAAAACATTTACCCAGTGCTGCAAAGTTTCAAGAAGGGGACACCGGCAACTTTCCCAGCTGCTCTGACTGCCGCCGAGTAGAGTTGATAGCCCTGTGAGAATGTAATTGCATGCTGTTGTAATCTATAAGTCTATAACATTATATCGAAAGGGTCCTCTCGCTTTTAGTGACTAGTAAGTATGGAAGACGTGAGTCGTGATCTTGCAGACCAAGAACGATCGAAGCACGTTGTTGTTTTAGAGGCGCCTTCGGGTAGTAAGGTCTACATAGTGGGAACAGCTCACATATCAAGTCAAGCCGTCAATGACGTAAGGTCTGCAATTGAGCTGTACCGGCCAAAGGTACTGGTGCTGGAGCTTGACGCCGCCCGTTACAAGGCCCTGGTCTCTGAAAGCAACCCAGGAGATGCTTTTGGGCTGAAAAGGTTTGAAAAGGAATTCGGTACTACCTGGGACACTATAAGATCAGCTTTGAGGGGAGATCTTCCAATTAAAGCATTTCAATTAGCATACATTATAGGCGGTGCTCTGCTTGGAAGTCGACCTGGCGGCGAGTTCATAGAGGCCTATGAACGAGCAAATAGCGAAGGCTTACAAGTCATTCTTGCAGATAGGGACAAAGATGTGACATTGAGTCGACTTGCATATTATGCGTGGCATCTCAATAGAGGAGACAGTAGAAGATCGGCGGAAAGGCGCCGAATGAATCGGGCTATGGATCGATCTCAACAAAAGTCAGACACTACACAGGTCATCGACTATGACATCAGTGCAGATCCTAGGCCAACACCTACTGAGGAAAGAGTCAAAAGGGAGGTAGAGATCTCATTGAGGCGCCAAAGGGAGATGAGCGGTGAGGGGCCATGGAGTGTTGAGGCAGCCGGGCCTCCTGCTGAGGATGACATAGAGCAGAGGTTGCTGCTGTACATGGAACAAGGTGGTTGTGAACGACCAGAAGCAGTCCTTGAAGCAGCAAAACGAATGTTCAAAGATGGAATGGGTTCTAAATCAAAGAAAATATCGCCGGATGATCTGCTGGAGGTGAGGCAATGTGCAACCAAAGTGGTGGAAAATGTGCGTTTGCAAGCCATGTGTGGAAATGCTGGGTGGGCGCAGCAGATGGAGGAGGACATGATGGCTGGCGCAAGCGGCGAAAGGATTGCAAAGGGGGCATTGCAGAAGGTTTTGATAGATGAAAGGAACATAATCTTGGCAAGAAGATTATGGGAGGCGTCAGAGCAGGCGCAGGGCGACCCTGTTTTGGGTGTATTTGGAGCTGGCCATGTTCCCGGCATAATGAAACTGTGGCCGCATGCTGGTTCTGAACAGATAGCTCAGCAGGCCGACAGTTACTCCCAAGCTCCAATTGGTTTTGACAGAGAGAATACCATGCCTATACTCCCTGGTGTCGTTTTTGCAGCCGCATTTGGACTTATGGCCTACAGAAACCCAAAACCTGCTGCTCTGTTTGCCGGAGCTGTGGCCACAATGGTTGGTGTTGGAACAGGCATAGCAGTGCAATCGGCAAAGAGGTTGACTCGCTTCGCAGACAAATTGGTCGAAGCATCAAATCAGCTGGAAACGGATCAAGATGGGGTTTGGGATAGTACATCTTGGTAGTTGCATTCTAGATTTCAGTGTTCATTTTCTTGTCTCGTAATGCTGCCTGAGCTGCTGCTGGAAGCAGGGAGACTGCCGTCTGTCGTACAGGTCGAGCAGGTCTCAATTCACCATCTCTATCAATGTACTCTATAAAAGCAGTTTCTGCTGCATCGCCCTGCCTTCTTCCAGTTCTAAGTATTCTCGTGTAGCCCCCATCTCTTTCCTTGTACCTGTCTGCCAACTCCGAAAACAGTTTGCGCAAAGCTTCATTGGTAGTCACAATGCCAGCAGCCTGGCGTCTAGCATGCAGGTTGCCTCGCTTGCCTAACGTGACTACTTGATCAGCTACTCTTCTAAGCTCTTTGGCCTTTTGAATGGTTGTTTGAATGCGCTCATGTTCAATGAGTTGTGTTACCATGGTCCTGTCAGCACAGCATACCAAGAGGAGAGGGAGTCAGCGGTGTGGTAAGAACAGGGTGTTTGTACAACTTTCAGTCTACCTTAGCATAGCCCAGCGATGCGCTGACGTTCTACTGAGCTTTCTAAATGCCACGCGATGCTTCATTTCACTATCTTGAGATACTTTCTATTTGACAAGCGATGAATTGATACTAGAGAGGGACTTTCACTATTCTTCGGTGTGTTTTTTGGCACTTTTATATCAGGCTCGATGTGTTTGAAAAAATTCGTATTAAGACTTTTAGAAGCCATTCTTGGGCTGATGTCCGCACCTATGTATGATGCCCCGTTGCTGCGGTGGCAACTCATTACCAATGAATGAATTGGTCATGCACATCATTGGAGGGCTTGAGCTGTTGACGATGAGAATTTTGGTTGTAATTACACCATTTCACAGATAATAGAAAGAAAGATACCTAGACCTTGCATAACTTGATAGAGTGCACCGGGAATGATGGTTTTCACTAGAAAGACAGCATGGCCATCATGCGGCTATCTATCTTGATCAGTGCTTCCTTTACTGCAATAGAATATCATATGACTTATCTTACCAATATGGCTGCAGATCCTATCAATACGTACGATAGCCTAGCGCCAGTTTACGAACAAGGTGAGTGATCTCCGAAACGATGTGTTTTTAGTCGCCGCCTTCTTGGACTCTATCTGACGCGTAAGGCCACCTCGCAGATCCTTCAACTGCTAAACAGAGATACGATGCAATATCTAAGGCATTCGAAATCAAGTTTGGAGCGCCTCCCGACCTCTTCGCTCGGGCCCCAGGTCGCGTCAATATCATAGGGGAGCATATCGATTATGAGGGGTATGGAGTTCTTCCAATGGCAATAGCATTAGACACAGTGGTGGCAATCAGAAAATATGGGAATGATTTAACACTGTCCAATTTTGACTCAGATGAATATGGAGACATCTCCTTCTCAGCAGATCCGCATCAAAGTGTCGATGTCAGCAACCACACCTGGGGCAACTACTTCCTATCTGCATACAAGGGTGTCTGGGAAGCAGCAAACAATCATGGAATTGAAGCTCCTACTCCACAGGGCCTTCAAGTAATGATCCATGGTCAGGTTCCTACTGGAGCAGGCGTGTCGAGCTCTGCGGCCATCGTGTGTGCTTCCTCCCTAGCCATTCTTGCCGTGCATGGGCTGCACATGACCAAGGGCCAAGTTGCGGAATTTACAGCTCTTTCAGAGAGACATGTCGGTGTTACTTCCGGTGGAATGGATCAGGCCATAAGCATCATGGCCATGCCTGGAACAGCAAAGCTGGTGGAGTTTAACCCTGTGAGAGCCACAGACGTTGTTCTTCCCCAGACTGCAGCATTTGTCATCTGCAACTCTCTTGCAGTCAGCAACAAAGCAGAGAAAGCTACGAAACAATATAATTTGAGAGTAGTGGAGTGCAGATTAGCAACTGCTATGCTTGCGTTAGCGGTTGGTCAACCCAAGGATGATGCAGTCGGCATCAAGACCTTGAAGGAGTTGGAGCCGCTCTTGCAGGCTAAGTTTGTAGAAGGAGCAGCCAAAGCAGCCGAGAGTTTACTGCATGAAGATGGATATTCGCACAGCGAGATTGAAAATGCACTAGGAATGAAATTAACAGACTTTTATAGCGGGGATGCTGCCGCTCTACGTGTTTTGGATGCCAATGCAGCGTTCAAATTGCGAGACAGAGCTGTCCATGTATTTTCAGAGAAGCAGAGAGTGGTTGACTTTGCTGCTGCATGTTCGTCTGGTGCATCTCTATCTGTTCTAGGGGTGCTCATGGATGCTTCGCATGCTTCATTACGTGATCTCTACGAGTGTTCTTGCCCAGAACTTGAATCCCTTGTGGCAATTGCAAAAAAATCGGGCGCCATTGGTGCGCGCTTGACTGGAGCGGGGTGGGGTGGATGTGCTGTGTCATTGGTACAGCGTGGACAAGAGGATGAATTCATTGCTTGTTTAATCAAAGAATATCTGAACCCTCTGATAGAAAGCGGCAAATTGAGTGAAAATGATATTCCCAAAGCTGTGTTTGCATCTTTGCCCTCGAGTGGGGCTGCTATTTTACACATCAAGTAACAACATACAGATAAAACAAAAAGCATGGCTGACAACATCATAGTATATATTAACTAAACTTTCATTTCAATCAATAGAAAATGTGCTCCTTGCTCGCCTGTAGTAAGCTTTATGTACTCGGACCTCTTATTGTCGCTCACCCTGAGAACTGGCCCCAGTTCAGCAGCGTCGCGTTCAGCCAGCTCTATTCTTTCGTCACCTGTGCCATCCGCTTCTACGCCCAGTGAACCTTCTATACAGACAAGGTATGCTTGTCTGTTGGGCTCCAAAGAAATTTGAAATGCTTTTCCTGCATCGCTTTCAGATACAAATACATTGGTGTCTTGGTGGAGGCGTATTGTATTGGAATAACCTCCATCGCCTGCCTTGCACGCTATGTCTTGCCACTGTGGAACTTCCCCAGTGCCCCCTAATACATGCAAAAGCACATTATGACGGTCTTTTAATTCAAACTTTGTAGATCCATACTGAGGAGTGTGGCCTGATTTGTCAGGGGTTATCCACACTTGTAAAAATCTGCATGTTTGGCCACCATCATTCATTTCGGCATGCGTAATGCCAGTTCCTGCGGAGAGGTATTGAAGGCAACCTCGTCCCAACGATTCTTTATTACCCAAGGAGTCTGCATGTGTCAATTCTCCTTGTACAATATAGCTAAATATCTCTGCATCGCGGTGAGGATGACGTCCAAAACCGGAATGTCCTTTGACCAGATCATCGTTTAGCACCCGCAGTTTGCCAAAGTTTAAATTCCGAGGGTTGTAGTAATCGGCAAAGCTGAAGTGAAATCTTGACTCCAGCCACCATGTTGGGGTGCTCACATGCAGTGATTGTGCGGGAATATGCCTCAACAGATGTTGCGTTCTCATCAGCTGCAGGTGACTGCTATACGATTGATTCTGTATTCCTTGCTTTATCAAAGTTACAATATTCAGCTCAGTTCATGAAATGTTGCTACGTTATGAAGGGTTTTGCACCGCATCTTCTAGGCCATGGCACTGGCAGTTTCTGACCTTCTTGCCTTGTCGAAGCATAGTGCTGTTTGAATTGCAAATCAGGATGAATCATGAAACGGCTTTTACTCTTTGCAAGTATGTAAGAAAGCCAAGTGGAATACTATTTTGGGTTGTTTTAAGTTACATTATACAGCAGACGGGCTTTCGAATTCTCTCGATTATGGAAACTTCAGGATTTGAACAGGTTGTGCAGGCTTTCAGCAGAGAGTTAGCAGAGCTGCGTGAAGCCACTTTATTGCGTGTAGACAACACAACAAAAGTGCTTTATAAAGAAGACTTGGCTAACATAGAAGCGACTGTTCAAGCCCTCGAAATCCAGTTCGACAGAGTCAAAACCTTCTTGAGTAGAGAAAGGGACTCTATACCTAAAATTGAAGCGCTACTAGAGGCGTGTCGCCAGCAGCAAGCTTGCATACAAAAGATTAGTGACAAGCTGCCTGCAAGTGCACCTGCCGCTGTTGGAAATGCAGGCATCTTGCAACAACAGAACTCCAATGATTATTCCAACAAATTACCCCAGAAGAAAACAGCCCCACGAAGGTACATTAGTACTGAAGAGTTCAATGGCGCTCCGTCATACATGAGAGGACGACTCACTGCATGCAAGGTCAATTCCGCAATAGACGAGCTGGCAGCAAAGGCAGAGACGAATATGGGTCTGGTTGCTGGTGCACGGCGTAATAAACCTCTTGGCTCAGACAGAAATCATGCTTATTGGCTCATGGTCCACTTTGGGAACAATGAATTGCTGAAAGGAAAGTTCTTCTTCATAGAGAGCGATATGAAACTGGGTCAAGCAGTGCGGATGGACAACACTGGGAGGTCGCTGTTAGTACTCCTTAGGCATCTTGGAAGGACCACTGAAGTTAGAGTGGGAGTGGAGGGTACTACACATCTTGCATACATTTTGTTACCCTAACATGTTTTACAGAAGAGATGATATTTATTTAATTAACTCACAGGTAGTGAAATCTCTGAACCTGCACTCTGGAAGCAACAAGATCCATTTGTCTTTGTCCTTCAGGGCTGACTTTACGGCCTCCCTTGGTACCAGTGTGTTTCTCAACCAACCCAAGAGTTTCCAATTGTTGCAAGGCATGACGAATGAGTCCGCCAGAGCCCTTTGAAAAATGCTCAGGGGAATGTTTGCCTTTTCTGTTAGAACTGCCGCCGAAAATCTTACGGAACATGCCAACGCCAATTCCTTGGTTGCAATATAGTCTTCTGGCAATTGCCGCACAGCGCACGTAGTACCAGTCATTATCCAATGGCCCAAGTTCCTTGAAGGCACCGGTTTTCATGAAGTCAACATTGGCGGGCAATTGAACCTGCAAGATAAGGACAAAATTGCGAATGAGTAATTGCGCAGTATAATTATGCATGTGTTATTGCAACCAATACAGTGCCGAATAAATTATCCCTTTCTGTAACGTGTCAAGACTTGACGCCCATGTGATGGCTTGCTTTGAGGCACTGCCTTTCGCTTATTGACTCGAACACGCCTGTGGTTATTTCCCATCTGAGTATTGACTTCGCTTTTTCAGCATACCTTATTAGTCTTTTTCAAATGTGCGGCGAATGCTTTGATGAAAGCCTCTGCTGGGACATCCTTAACGCCCTTTGGACTAGAATCGCTTGCCATTATTCACCTCTATACCCCGTGTATCCTGTAACAGAAAAGAAGAGGACGACTGATCTGGAAAGGGGCGTCTTTGAGTATGAGACGGCCCAGAAAAAAATGGCATGTCGTCTTTGGTCACCAGGGTCACGAAAGGTGGTTCCCCCCTCGACTGCAAGGGAGATCATGCTGACCTGTAGGGAGTCTTCTTACTTTCTTTAAACAAATAAAAGGCAAAAAGACTAAAACTCCTCCATTTCTTCCTAAATAAGCGTTTGCGTGGTGTTCTTGTTTTCACTACAAGGCATTCATGTACCACAGTGTGTGTATGTCTAGTTGGTGACGTTCTTGACGGCACATATCATTTCTTCACCCATGGCCTGCACAACAAGGGACCAATTCAATACAACAGAACATAAAATAGAGCAATACAGTAGATAAATGAAAAAATGTAAGTATATACGGCACAGTGACTCGGACAAGGCTGAAATGTGTCAGCATACAGTCTGAGACTGCTATGAATTTGATGGTACAATATTCTTCTTCCCTGTCATCGGTCTATATACTCATGCAGGCAGGCAGGCAGGCAGGCAGGCAGGCAGGCACGCAGGCAGGCAGGCAGGCAGGCAGAAGAGAGAGAAAAAAAGTGGCACGTACAGCAAGAACAGAGACAACAAGCTCCTTTCCAGACTCAAAATCCTCCTTGATCTGAATGGCGAGTTTGTCCAACTCATCTGTGCCCCTAGGGAGTGTTAGGTCATCCTTAGTGTCACCATTCTCAGCCATGAGGGATACGAATCCATCATCAGAAACGTCAAGGAGAGTGTAATCAGTGCGGCTGACATGGGGGACGTCACAATTATGAGAAGATGGTGTCAGATCTTCCATTTTCTTGGCAGTGAATATGTCAACGCCGACAAAGTGGCACTTGGCATGTCCGTGCTTTCCAGTCTTAGAGGTGGAAACATCAACAACTTTGCAGGGGCGGCCTTTAATCACAATGTGTCCATTCTTGCGGATGTTGCCTGCAGTAGGGGGAGTTGCAGAGTGAGCGTACTGAGTAGTAGGCAGACACAGTTCCAGGAAGTGATGACCGACAACAGTTGAGAAAATATTCTTCAATGCCAATGCATCATCGAATGGATGGTGTTACCAATACTACGACTGACCTGCTTGCATGGGAAAGGTCTTACTGCGGTAAAATGACAAACATGCGCAGAGGCAATGGGTGTGAGTTTGGGATTAGTGATATTAAGAGATTTGAATTATAAAAACCTATGTAGATACATGTATAGTATCTAGTGATAGTGATACTATCCACAACGTACCTGGCACCAGCGTCAGTAGACTCAAAGTGGACATCATGATGTTCGTCAGCCATATCGCCGTATTGTAGTGCACTGCAAATCAATGATGTCCCAAAATGGAAATAAAAGGAGTCAACTACGAATTCCTCAAGAATTTTGTAATGCACAGTCTTGCCACCTCAGCCGCCGCTGCCGCTGCATGTTCGGGATCTGGAGTGCATGAACGTACAAGGCGCTATGGCCTCCTGTCCTTGTCTTTTTCAAAGTCTCTCAGCACTCCCATTGCAATGATTCTCTGACTGCATGGCATCTTCCACCGCTTGATTTCCTGCTAAGTCAGACACTGATGTTGTATTTTCACCCTTCTCAGCCGCAACTGCCAACTGTTTCAACACTTGTACAGCATAGTCCGGCATGTGATCTGCCATCATCCTACTGGATAATAAGATACCATCCTTTAACAGATCATCACATGTAGTCCATACAGCTCGAAATTGTCTATAGTCATCCTTCAATCCACCATATCTACTCTTTCTATCCTCCTTACCAGTTGGAGCCAGATACAAGAGTTTCCCAGGAGGCGCAAAGTGTTTGGCTGCTTCATAAGCACTTGCCTCACTGGCAGCTCGATGTAAGCTGCCTTCATACTTCTCTAATACCTGTTCTAGTTCATTTGTCAGCCTGGATGGTGGATGAAACAAATCATCTTCCTTCCACCTCTTGCCGACCAGCCACGCACTCAAGACCACAGCTTTTGGCAGTTTGCATCGCAGCCCAGCAAACACCATTTCTGATCTCATTCTGTCAAAAGTGGAGTACGTCAACCTTGGGATCCATTCTTTACCACATACAACAGAGGTGCACCAATCACCAGCACTTTTAGCGAGTTCTGAAGTGACCAGGCCCCCTGGAGGTGAGAATGCCCAACATGTGAGGTTTGGAAAAAAGTGCCTCAAATAAAGACACATGAGGAATGCACACCCAGCACCCAAGGAGTGACCTGTGACAATAAGTCTATAGCCTTTGTATGGTGCATCAGGCACAAGCAGCATTTCTTCTAAATTTATGTTGTTTTGGATGTCAAGAAGTGTCGCTCGAGCTGCATCTAAAATGCCAGCATGCGCAGCATGCCGTGCATCTGGAGGAGCAAACTTTACTTCTGGAGGCACCCTCATTGCAGTGGCTTGAGTTGGGTGCAACCATTCTGTCAGATCCGCAGGCTCAAATATGAGATCCCGAACCACATCTTCTAAACTCAGGGACCCTCTCACTGAGAGAATCACTTCTTTAGCAATGCGATCAACTCCCACAAAGTAGGGGAGCACCCCAAGAACCTGCCTTTCCTGTCTCACAAACAAAATATCATTACTTTTCAAATGTGATGCCCGGACTATAACCTCTCTAATTGCTGCATCACGCACAATTGGAGTAAGTCTTGGAAATGTACCACCTCCAGACCTTTCCCTCGGTCGGCAGACCGTCACACACATCGAGCATCTCCTGCCACAGCAGAGATCAAAACACCCAGTAGCAGGGCTACCCCAGACGTATAATAACCAGCCATAACTTGCAAATGCATAATTCATGTAATGAGAAGCTTGCTTCAATGTTAAAGCATCGACTGATAGTGAGTCTGAGGTCAGACTGTGAGCTAGATACCCACCATGCCCACCACCCTCCATACTCTCTAGATTATTAAACCGTCGCTGAGATTTGGAAGATGCTAGACCCTTCCTTTCCAGTCTGTGATATGTCATTGCCAAATAAAATGAACACAAAATGTCGCTCAGCGTGAGATCAACAGCTCCAAAAGTCAATGCAAATATTCTGCCAAGCCTCTCTGCTTGCGGCCGAGCATCTGTTCCATATGACTGAGCCATCTCCTGAGAGCAACAACACATCCAACCTAGGCATTTAAAGTGTCTCTCCCAAGATTTCGAGTCTGAATAATGTGGATAAATATTGTATAAAATGAGGATGAGCATGAGGATGGAAAGCACGACCGCCCATGTCGAATACACAGCACCAGCAACCAGCGATCTTGGGTCCTCAATATCTCCTGTTGCGCTATAGCATACCGGCCTTTCATGATAATAGATATAGGTAGCATAAATGTTAAATCCGATCTGAATTAAAAAGGCTGACGCATCCAATTTAACTAACAATGGGATCTGCTTCCTTTTGGACTCTTCAAACATGGCACCCTGGAGGCCAACATAAACCATGATAAGCTCCAAAATGAAGGCCAAGGTAAATGCAGCTAGTAAACCCCCAAATGCTATAAAGTAATCGGTTGTACCTTTGCAATCACTCTCGCTGATAAGCCCAATCCAAATAGAAAGAAGGACCAACCATACCTGAGTTTCATGATTACGGGACCGTCCTTGACTCAGTCAAAATGAGCATGGAGAATGGTCATTCCACAGACACGTACCAGGTGAAAAGCGGCCAGAATTGCAGCAGGAATAGGTATATCATCTGAAGCTATTCTCCAGCGCCTATTGAAGAGCTTCAAAGCAGGCATGCTTCAGGAACGGTAGGATCAGATCATGCAAGGCCAGGTGCACTCTATTTTGCCAAATTTGGTCTTCATTTTACCCCTTATATTCTTATGTTTGAGCTTTAGAAACAAAAGATTCCATAATATTGACGTACGTCAGCAGAAAGAACCGTTGTTATGCATGAATGGAAACGAAACAAAAAGATTGTATCATCGCCGTCAATTGTCGAACATTCTACTTGTGTCGACTGTTCCAATAGGGAATCTCTTTGAATTCTCAAGCATTCACTTCATTGCACTGTGTCAACTAGTTACGTACTGTAGCATCTCTGAGATGACTTCAAAAGTTGTAGCACGGACGTTTCTGCGCGCATTTTCTGAAGCAGAGAGAGGATCAAGCGTAAGATCTATTCAAATATCAAGAATGCTTCATCGGCTCAGCATTGTATCGTTGCAGGGCTTGCCACTGGTTCTCTCCACCGTTCTCAGGACGACTTCACCGACGCGGCCGGCCTCAGGTGCACGTCACTATGCTCGCCAAGCAGGACCTTCTGGTGCGTATCAGAGCCCCATGGATCTCCCTCAAAAACCAATGACTATTAGAGTAGCCAGCGTTGCTTCCAACGTAGTAGCAGAACCCTATCGTGGACCTCCTCCACGGCTTCCGCTAACAGCGTGGTTCACTCCAGATGGCTGGAAGGAGCGCTGGAGGCGCTGGATCAGCGGTGCAAAATCCATCTACACCATTTCAAAATGCAAAAAGAATATACCTGGCTGGTCACTCCCAGGTTTTAAGCGAGAGGCATTGGACGTCTATAAGCAAACATGTGCGGCACTGGCAGCAGGTGACAAGACAGTTTTGAGACAGCTTGCATCGCCTGCAATATTCACAGATTTTAAAAGACAAATCAAACAAAGAGAAGATGGTGAATGGGCACGTGTCAGTTGGAAGTTAGTAGAGGACATAAAATTAAACGCAATAGAGGTGGTGCATGGCAGATTGATGATGCAGAATCCTAAAGATGATTCGACTGGCTTTGCTCAGCTGACTGTCAGAATCCCTAGCCTCCAAGTATTTGCAGCGTACAATAAGAAAGGTCAGTTAGTGTCAGGTGATGAAAACGAGGCAATATCAGTGGTAGATCATTGGGTCTTTGAACGACCTCTAAGATCAAACTATAGATGGAAAGTAGCAGGAAGGTTACATGTACAGCAGGGATAGCTCTCTCTTCTCCTTTGAAACAACCACACTCAATCAAGCAGCATATGCCTGTATACTAACATTTGCATTTGCCATCAACCAATCCAAAACTTTAGCTCCCTCAATTGTATCTTGGATTTGCTCTCGTAATTTATCCTCGTCCCATTGTTGATCATACTTGTTGAAGGTTGCCACTGCTCGATTGTATTCCTGCTGCATTTCTTCTTTGGTGGCTTGCAACCCCTCTGCTTTGATTATCTCAGCAAAGCCCAACAACGACTTTTGTAAAGCAATCAACTCGGGTCTTCTTCTTTCGACGTACTTGGCTGCAAGCTCAGGTGCTGCCAATTTCTCTACTTGTTCATAGCCCATAACTCCCTTTTCAATCAAGCCATTCAACTCTACTGTGTATTGTTGGGTTCCCAGATCAGTAATCAAAGACTCTGGGATATCGACTTCAATTATTTCAGCAATAGCAGCAGTCAAGGCTTGTTGCAACCGCGTATTGGTTGCTGCTTGAGTTTCTGAGATTTGAGCCTCTGTCAACATGGACATGAGGCCTGAAACGCCACCACACCCTGGAGCAATGTCCTCTGCCCACTCATCCCCCACTTCTGGCAAGTCGTACTCGAAGAGTTCTTTGAGGGTAACGTCCACAGTAGCCTCTACCCCTCTGAGATGAGCGGGTTGAAATGTGTCGTCTGAAGGAAACGTCATGGAAGCAGTCTTAGACTCTCCTGTCTTCATGCCCTCAAGGATGGGCACCACTCCTGGCATGAAGGCGGTGTCAGCAGTCTCGGTATCCAACTGCATACCGCTGCGCTGAGCACCTGGAATGGCCTCATTGCTTTCCTTGATGGCAGCTGCAAAATCAATAATTGCAACATCCCCCTTGGATAGACCACGATCAGCAACGATGCGGAGTTTAGCACGCTCTTTACGTAACTCGAGTAGACGTTTTTGAACCGCTGCAGCATCAGACGCTTCATCGCCAGCTGCCTGTACTTTGACAGTGAGGTCTTTGTACGGCTTTGTCCATTTCATCTCTGGCATCGTATCAAAGATAATATGGAAGACAAAATCGGAATTTAAGTTAAAATGAGAGGATAATGTGTCTGCATTCTCCTCAATGGCTTCCGACTCATCGATGATGCGGGACGCGTAAGGCGCCAGAGCCGTGTCCATGGCAGGTGTGAGCATGTCAGACAGAACTTGATTTTTAACTCGCTCCTCACCTCCCAAAGCATCAATAAGCACTGCATCTGGTGCTTTTCCTTTCCTGTATCCATCAATTGGGGTGTTCTTGCGCAATGCTTCCAAAGTTCGCTTGTACATCCGTTGGATGAAGGGAGTATGTACGGTTACTGTCAAGCGCATACGGCTGCTTGGCAGATGCTCTTCTGCAGTGGAAATGCCTACTGACTTTGTTTTACTAGCAGGCTCGGCAGCAGCGAATCCAGCTGCCGCAATGACAACTCTAAGAGGAGCAGGACGCCTGTGAATGACCGCTGTGGGCATAGTAGACACCACTAACATCGTCCTTTGCTGAAGTGAGGACGCCTTTGGTGTTCTTTGAAGGCGCAGAGGAGTTGCATTGGTCACGAACGTAAAGCTGGAGACCTTCATCGCGTCAATGTGCTATTCGTTATAGAAACGAATGAGCTTTATGATTCTTTAGATGGGGTGGGTGTTCCTTCCGAATTATGTGCCTTAATCAAGAAACCATGAACTTGATTTTGTATTCAATATGCATGCATTCCGCTTTGACCATTCGAACTGTTCCGAGTTACACTCGTATGTCAGTCTACCACCACTGACCGCCACCACAACGCACCCTAGTCTAATTGAGGCACGGCTCAACATGCCTCGATGGAAATTTCATTGTAGAACTTATGAGCAACATAACTACTCGAAGTGTCAATATGGGAGAGAATTTGAATTCTGTTTAGGATGTCCTGAAAAGCTGTCAAAGTGTCGTTCTGTCAGCGGTCAACTCTGCGTGCCGCATTGTGATGCAGGCCCCTCTTACTGAGATAGAGACATCACGCTCTATTCTAGGTGATTTCAGGAGAGCTATGTATCTTACCTCCTAAACTAACACTCCAACACAGTATTTAATGGAAACATGCTCTTGCCTCTCCATCAGACACAATCTCAGCCAACAGAGAAAGGCATCAAAATCAACCGGCCGCCCAAAGAGCATCTTTTGCCAAAGTTTGCGAACTGTATTTTCTAATATGCCCTGAACTTTGTATATTTTTCTCGAATGACAACTTGTTAAACAAAAGAGTATAGCGTTAAGGTTCTGTCACCGTATTCGTCTGTAAACAATGGCAAGAGAACAACATACAAACAGAGGTCGAGCGACTGGATCTACCCATGATGGCAGTGATCATAACTATAGAATGGTTATCGAAGATCGTTACAAGCGCGTAGTCACCATGAAGAAGCGGATCCGTCTGGCCGCCTTTGCAGAGTTCATCTACCTCCTCATCCACGTCCTTTGGCACTCGATTGCAACAATAGTCTTCAAGGAACCTTTGGATACTACTCACACAGCAATTGGGGTTGCAGGAGTGGTGTTAGCTGTCTTATATGCACTTGCATTGGGACTTCCACGACAAGAAAGGATGTGGGCCGCTGCCTTATTTATGTTTGGCTCTGCCTTCCTCACTGCAGAACTCGTACTTGTCTTCTACCAATATCACATCTATTTTGGAGAGCACTCAAGAGACAAACAAGCAGCTGCAACATATCCAATCTACCCTAGAATTGCAGCAAAGGCTTTGGAGAGTGCACATCCCAGTCTTTCAGGTGAATGGATTTTCGAGGCATTGAAGGTGTTTGAGAATGCTCTCGGTGTCATTGGTATCGTAGTCTGTGGTGCTGCGACTATGACTACCAGAGAGTTGGTCATGTATAAAAAGGAGGAACAGAAGCAAAAAGAAGAAGAGGGAGATATTAAAAAGGATGAATGATGACTTACAATCTTCTACTTGTCTAAGAGAGAGAGAGAGAGTGCAAAGCAACAATCCCTAAACCCAAGACTACTGGCCATTGACATTCAGATCCAGGAACCTCGTAAGGAGCGGGTTGCCATGGCGCTAACAATCTAAACTTTGCTCCAGGATACAGATCTACTTCTCTTGTTGCTTTAGATTGCAGCAACAGCATTCCTTTTCCTGCTCCAAATACAGTCATGTCATCACATCTGCACAGACACTTTGTCAGATTGTATTCTAATTGTGGTTGCTCCAGCACTTCTAATATCGCTCCACTATTCTCTCGCTGGCTCTTCGCCAGCAATTGTCTTTCTACTGCTAGTACAGCCTGCAACCTTCCAGAGAGACCTGCTGCATGTCTCTTGCTATTGCTAGTTTTGCTGTGACTCGTTAAAACGGGTGGCAACATTGCAACAAATTGTCGCTGTCTGGACGAGTAGTTTTGCTGCTGCTGCTGCTGCTGCTGTTGAGTGCCATTGCTGCCTCTCATTGAGAAGGAGGGATGCACCCCAGTGAATGTCATTTGATGGCTCCCCAATGAATCCGCCACAGACGCAGGTTTGTCATGCAGTAGCGTTCTTAGAAGATCCCTATGCATAGGTGCTTTGGTTGGAATGGTTGGCGGTAGAGGTGTGATGGCCTCCGCTTCGCCATCGATGACATCTTCATCTTCTATTTGCTCCTCTGATACACTCCTGTCATAATTATTTCCAAAAGCATTGGGAGTGGAAGTTTGCTGGTCTTTGATTGCATACCTAGGTTTTGGAGTTGTGATAGCGGATGTGAATCGTGATGGGGTAGCAAATGACTTGGATGGTCTACCTGACGATGATGCTGGCGTTCTCCTACTTGTATCGGCCCTGCTCCGTATGTGTTGCCTATGATGAGTCACTGGCTTATTCTTGGTGGTAGGTCCTGCACGCTGTGTTTGTTGTAAATGAATTTGCAAAAGATCTTTGTCTATAATAATGCCACTTTCAAATGTCTCCTTAGATGGATTGGACGTCGGTGCCCTTATGCACGGCAGGCTTGGTATCTCATCAGACGGATGAGCATCCAAGGACCCAAGACCATCAGCATCTTCCAGTAGCACAGCATTGACTGCTTCTCTGAAGTCTATTTTACTATGTCTTGTAGGCGAGTGATCTCTGCCTGAGAAACTATTGCTGCTAGTTTTTGCCTTCTGAAAGTAGAGGGCGGATACGTCCGGTCACACAACCAAAGCGGACCACTCGTGCACACTCATGTTCTCCATACCTTGCGCTGTATGTGCGGTTCTCTTGGTTCTTCTTGCTGGCTGCTGCCTTCATAGGTGATTTTGAAGGCGGCTTCGGAGTCGTCCAGAGTTTTATTAGTGTTTCCTCCCAGAAAGGTTCTAAACATGGCGTGGAAAATGAAAAACCCTGCCCTTGATAAAAGTATTATTGGCAGGTGAATTGAGTTACTGACAGGTTCAAGATGGATCCTACAATTTCAATTGTATGAAACCGAATGGCTGTCCGCAACCTTATCTAAGGCGTTCAAATTCCTCCGAGTGCGCATGCGCAAATGGTGATATGGAAGATCAAGAGCAGACAATATTGGAGTACTGTACTACTATCGATGACAAGAAGACATGTCCATAATGCATAGAGATTCATGATTCAACCTACCTGTTTTATCTTGGACTTGCGATAGGACATGGTATTCAACGTGACGTTCTTGGGAGTAGAAGCTCCCTCATTGGGATTTTCATCTCATACTGTATTCAAAGCATTACCATTAAGAAGAATTCAATTCGTAAGGCCGTCGATAGCTCCCTTAGGATTGCCATGCCCCGCTCTTCACTCCCAGAGGCCCTTGCCAGCCCTGTCCTCCCTTGCTGCACCAGGTTCTCATCATACTGTCTGTCAGTCTTGTCATAAGCCATCAAGAAACAGAAACATATCGACTTTTTCAGCAGCTGGCAGCAATGGTGGTAACAACCATACCAAGAATAATGGAGGGGGCGACGGTGATGGAGACAACGATAACAATGGCGAACACGAACTTTCAGCATCGTCTGCTGCATGCCTTTCACAGATCACCTCACAGACGGCTGCACATGTAGAAGATGTCATCTTATTGGATGTCACCGGCATGCGATGTGCAGGTTGTGTCTCTAGGGTCAAGTCGTTATTAGAGGCTCAAGAACCAGTCAGACGTGCGTCGGTCAACCTTGCAACAGAGACTGCAATGGTCAAAGTGTCGCTTTTCACTGCTCCAACAACCTTTGATATAGATCTGGAAGCACAAAATAATAATAATAACCACCTAGAGGTATTAGGTGTATTTTTAGCTCAAATGCTGACAGATAATGGGTATGCAGCAACTTTGAGACAGTCAAATGCCTCTGGAAATGCAGCTGCTAAAGTGGCTGGAGCAAAGAGAGCAGAACGACTTCAGAGAATAAGGGATGCAACGAGACGACTTGCAATGGCATGGGCTTTAGCTTCTGCATGCATACTCCATCATGTGACTCATGTCTTTGGTTTTACTTTGCCCTCCTGGGCAGGTTGGCTGGCAGCCACTCCAACCCATGCAACCATTTCGGCCCTCGCCATTCTGGGACCTGGAAGGGAAATAGTAAAAGAGGGGTTTTCTGCTCTCCTAAGAAATGCTCCTGACATGAATAGTTTAGTTGCATTAGGAGCGACAACTGCTTTTGGGATCTCAGCTATCGCAGCTGCTGTCCCAAGACTCGGTTGGAGGAGTTTTTTCGAGGAACCTGCCATGTTGTTAGGGGTCGTGTTGATAGGAAGGGCGCTGGAGGAGCGTGCAAAATTGCAAGCTGGTGCTGATATGGCTGCGCTACAAAGTATACTGCCTCCCAAAGCCCGGCTGGTGTTAAACAGCGGCAGCATCAACGGGAACAGCGGCTGGAAGGAGGTTCCTTCGGAGGCACTGGCTCATGGGGATATAATTGTTGTGTTACCGGGCGATAAGCTCCCAGTAGACGGTGTTGTCGTTTCAGGACGAAGTAGTATTGATGAGTCCGCACTCAGCGGTGAACCATTACCTGTTGCAAAGGGTCCAGGGGACAAAGTGGCAGCAGGAACGCTGAACTATGATGGGCGGTTGGAGGTCCTGACGACGGCTGCTGGAGGTGACACAGCTGTAGCTGATGTAGTCAAATTGGTTGAAGAGGCTCAGTCGAGAGCGCCTCCAGTGCAGCGCATCGCAGACGAAGTCGCGGGCCGATTTACGTATGGAGTGATGGGAGTCGCGGCAGCAACGTTTGCATTCTGGTCGACCATTGGACCACGGCTCTTTCCCTCTGTGTTGGCCGGGGCTTCTGGGCCTGCTGCCAGTTTATCTCTAGCTTTGCAACTGGCATGTAGTGTGTTAGTGGTAGCCTGTCCATGTGCCCTAGGCCTTGCAGGGCCAACTGCAGTGCTTGTTGGTACGAGTGTAGGAGCACGACATGGTCTCCTGATCCGAGGCGGAGATATTCTGGAGGCCGCCTCACAGGTGGACACAGTTGTTTTCGATAAAACTGGTACATTGACACGCGGAAAACCAGTCATTGTTGGTGTTCAGCTGTTTTCGAGCAGTACGTTGGAAGCTGTCCCTACCACTGAAGACGAGCTACTCCAATTTGCAGCAGCAGTCGAGAGCGCAAGCACACACCCAATTGCCAAGGCCATAGTCAGTGCGACTAAAGAGAGTACTAAAATTCTAGATGCTGATACATTTCAACAGGAGCCTGGATATGGAGTCACTGCATGTGTGGACAGAAAGAAAGTACGTGTCGGCACGTTGGACTATGTGACCCAACCTTCGTTTTCCACCACGCCAGCACCAGCACCAGGGTCATCCACAACAACAACAACAACAACAATAACAACCCCCAAGGATCCTACCAGCATACAGGTGTTTGTCAGCATAGATGGCATACCTAAAGGTTGTATAGAGGTCAGCGATGAACCCAGGTCGGATGCTGCTGCGGTGGTATCAGAGCTGAGAAGACTTGGATTACGTGTTGTCATGTTGTCCGGGGACAAATGGAGTACTGCCCAGGCCGTGGGAGCTCAGGTGGGCATCCCAATGCAGGATGTGTATGCAGAGGTGAAGCCTGCTGGAAAGGCTGAATTGGTGAGTGCACTGCAATTGGAAGGAAGAAAGGTGGCCATGGTGGGAGATGGAGTCAATGACGCTGCGGCACTGGCAGCAGCTCATGTGGGTGTTGCTATGGGAGGAGGGGTTGAAGCTGCCTCCGAAGTCGCTGATATAGTCCTATTGGGAGATAGGTTGCCTCAAGTGGTTGATGCCTTGTCTTTGAGTAGAGCTACATTGAACAAAATAAAACAAAATCTGTGCTGGGCCTTTGCATATAATTTAATAGGAATTCCCCTGGCAGCAGGCGCTGCATTGCCCTGGGCCGGCATAGCATTGACACCTTCACTGTCAGGGGCTATGATGGGTGTCAGCTCCTTGGCAGTCATGGCAAATTCTTTGACGCTTAAGTACTTCAACAATAAGAAAACAATTTTGAATCCAATAGGGGCAAAAAAACTTGAGAGGAAAACAAGCTTCGCATCTGAAGAGGAAGGAGCTACACCCCGGCTTGCCTAAGGCAGGGGTGTTGTATGTAATACTATATATATACATCAATTATTGAGGAACTGTTCGTGATAGAAGAGCATAAGTACCTCCCGACACCAACAAAATTCCACTTAAAGGAGTAAGCCAGCCAGATAGCTCTCTCACTGCGACTATATCTTTCACAGCGCCTGTCGCCACCGCAGCTGCCATCAAGGGGCCCACATACCCCAATGCCCACGCTAGCAAAAGTCCCGCTCCAGTGATTGGATCTTCCGAAGCCGCGACCCAGGCTAGTAGCGTGGCAAGTACTGGTGTTGCACATGGAGATGCTGCCAGTGCGAACACAGTGCCAGCTGCATATGCAGCCAATATGGGAGAGACGGAGTTCAAAGAACGGGTGTCAAAGTCTAGAGTAAAATACATATTGAGTTTGAGTACTCCTAACAAGTTGAGCCCCATCAGAATTGCCAGTATGCTGACTGCAACTGGAAGTTCATTGCCTATAGAGCCATAAGCTCTTCCAGCAAGTGAAGTGAGCACTCCTAAAGCAGCAAGAGTGGTTGCCAAGCCTGCTGAAAAGGCAAGGGCACGTCCAAATAAAGAAGAACCTGTTCGTTCATTGCCACTTGAATAACCACCAATGTATCCGATTGTCAAGGGGAGCACAGATAACGTGCATGGGGACAAACTTGTAGCTAAACCAGCACCAAAGACAATAAGAAACGACACAGGGTTGAGACTCGTAAGTGTGTCGGTAACAGCTTGATCGAGGTCAAAACTAGCGGAGACTTTGATCCCCTTATTTTGGCGTTTTCTTCTGCCAACGTACGTCTTATTTGCAACGCATGTGGCTTTGAAGTGATGCAGATTGGTAAAGTCCCTCGTACAAAAACGGGATGCAAGCATCACTTGATTGAAGGAATTACACACTAATTTAGCTTAATAAACAGGGGATGTGATTTCTCCATAAACGTACTTCCAGCTTGTAGGGGTTTTCCAAGTTTCCACTGTGTCTGGCAATCCCAAAGCACTGAGCCTGTTGATGGCTGCTGCCAATGCAAGGGCATCCCCTAAATTGTCCCCTTCACTGCTGAACATGGCCAGCACACAAGCATCTATGTCCTTATCTTTCAGTGCTTTGACTAAAGGCCAGGGAGGCAGCACACGTTTGTCTAGAGATTTTTCAGCAAAGAAACTGTCCTCAAGGTGTCTGAGGCCACATTCCATTCCTCTCTGTCGATGTCCTACATCAACACTCCAAAATCTTATCTGTGGACCCTCCAGTTGGTCTGCGTGCCTTTCTCTAGCGTCGAAGGAAGCCAGGATACAGACAGAAGAGATACCAACCAACTGTATCCACAAAGCCATAGCGCACCCTGCAACTTCTTCCAAACCAGGTGCAGCAGGAGCGCGCTGCTGAACAATGAAGGTGTTATGAATCTCCAAGTAGTAAACTTCTAGGGACATTGCTATATCAGGAACATGTGAGTATGCGATCATGCCGACGGCCGGGAGGAAAGCATCGTCAGCAAGGAAACCAACACGGGCAGGACGTAGTGTCTCAATCAGCAAGTCTACAGCAAGCTGGCCCACGTTGCCTATCGTAGTTGATGACACTATCAAGCTCGCTGATTTGAAATTTATAGCAATATCATCTCTTGTCGGAACGAATTTCATCATTCTCCAGATCTTGGAGATCAGAACCGGCACTGATAAATTATTTAAATCGACTAGTAAAGAGTAAATACTTTCTTGAGGCACATCCTCAAGAAACCTACCAAAAACTTGGCCTTTTATGGCCACCCATGCTAGCTCACGAACCTGCCGGTTTCCAGTGCATTGTACGTGTACAGAAGGACGCTGCTAGTTTTTATGAGGCCGAGCAACGAAATATCAGGTACTCCAATATAACCTTGCTTATACGATTTGGACACTTCAATAATGTTTAACCGGCGTGCACTGTCACTGTGTGTCTTTCTGGTGCATATTTCTTCAATTGCATGTGATCAAGCAAGTCAGCTGACCTCACTAAAGGAAGAATTAGAGCATCTTCATGATTCTTTAGCTTCGTGTAAGCTTGAGAGAGCTTCACTGAAGAAGCAGCTAGAACACCGGCACGAGCGATCGAACTGTCCACCTTGCAAGACCGAATGTGAAGAAGATGGTGAGGACCTTCGGTTGCTGCAGCTGGAACAAGATCTGCTTCAAGAAAGAATGTCTGTGTGTTCAACTCATCTCAAAAACTCTCAGAACAGAGAAAATGTATGCAAAAAAGAACTGGAATCCACTAAGTCCGACTTGAGTACAGCCCTGAAGCGATCCGAGACAGCTGAGGATGTGCTCGACAGCTGTGACGATCTTGAATCAGAATTGAGTGCAGCAGGGTCGGAGAAGACCTTGTTGAAAGACAGGATTAGATCGCTTGAGGAAAAGTTAAACGATGTGATGGATGGGCATCAGGAAGTCAAGGCAGAGCTGCAGGAGGCACAGGCTGCAAAGGCTGTCCTACAAGGCACAATTGGTATTCTTCAACAACGAGTGGATGATGCCGTAGCTAAGGCGGACAGCCTGGGGACTGTGCAGGGGGAGCTGTACAAGGCGCAATCTGATGCTAGAATTGCAGCAGCAGCGGCCGATGCTGCAAGGGCTGCAAGAGAGCATGCTGAAAAACAGGTGGACAATGTGCTGATGAAAATTGACGCTTTAGTGGACACGCTCTCAGCCAGAGAGAAGTATGAAGTGTTATTGCTGCAGCACTCAGAATTGATTGCAAGTAGGCAGTCTGAGTGGTTGCCTTATTGGCTCCATGCAGGGTTGAAGACTAGGGTCAAGTCGGCACGCACCTGGGTTGCAAATCTGTATGTCTCAGCAGGGGAAGCAGTCCATGCCTCATATCATAGGGCTTTGCAACCCGCTGCATCGAATTTGATGCACACAGGTGTCAAATTCTACAAATTCAAGATAATTCCTGTATTTGAAATTATAGAGGTGAGAATCGAAAAATATGCAGGAAGTTTGTATCCTAAGACCAAACAATTGATCAGTCAAGGGGCCTCCAAAATTGGCAAGAGGGCACAAGAGTTGGCGAAGGACGTGGAGGAAGTTTTGCTGATGCAAATGTCAGACATACCTGTTCTGGCTCCTTTTGCCAGGACTATGTACATCAGAATAACACTGTGTTTTCTATTTGTGGTATTCATACTCCTTCCACTCGCTTTGAGAGTTTTACATAAGCTATTTTATCGACGGTAATAGTGACGGATATCTCTACATAGTCTTACGATTACGGTTGACCATTACACCGGCGACGGTCAGCGCACTGATGCCAAGGAAAATTTTCTTCCCAATTGAACCAGTCTTCTTTTGTAGAGGCAATGGCAATGCATCCTTTCTCTTGATGGCTTTGATGGTAAAAGAAGGAGAACCTCGGCTCTTCTGAACCGTCATCTCCTCTCCGTTACCAGCGAATTCTCCACCCCTTATTATATCGCCCAGGACAGAATCTTGCTTAGTTGTAGGTGTGTGACAGGAATCTGTCTTCATGCTACAACTGCTGCATGCATTGATGGCTGATTGCAAGGCTGCAATTTCAGACTTTGCAGTTAGAAGTTGTGTCTGAAAAGCGTCCCTATCTGCAGAAGCGATGTCCAATTCACCATTGACCAATTCATAAGCGTGCAATAGCTTTTGAAAGTCCTTTTCCATCTCACTATATGCATCTTGATCTCTTCTATGTCTCCCAGCTTCAGAAGAAAGCTTGTGCTCATTGTCTTTCTTGTTTATCATAGCCATGTCGACATTGTATAGCAGCTGCTCGGTTTGGATTTCAGAAACCTCTAGATCTTTCTTCAGCTGTCTATTTTCTTTTGCCAACCCAGCGGCAATGTGTTCAGCGCTCTCTAGTATTAAGGTGGCTCTAGCGTCAGCCTCTCTGACTCTGGCAATCTCGCTCTTCAATGAGAGAATGTGTTCCTCCAGTTGTGAAATATAAGCTTCTGCTGCAGCAAGCCTCTGACTCTGCTCAAAAAGAGTGTCATTGGCTTCTCTTTGTATGAACTCGGGACTTGGTTCTGGAGAAAACGAATTGAGTTGGACAATGAGTTCTTCCTTTTGTGCATGTAATTTTGAAGCTTGATCAGTTAACTGGACAAGGACAGCAGAGGCTGCACTTCTTGAGTCTTGCGCAACAGAAGCCTTACTCCTAAGCTCATCGACTAAAACCTGCATGCGCTCAAGTTCTTGTAGAAGCCTAAGATTTTCTTCTTTTGCAGACCGCGAGGTTGAAATCGGAGTGCATGTCATGCCTGTGAAAGAGAGAGAACGTCCAGACCGAGCGCTCTCCAGCGCAGGAGACGATGTTTTTGAAGGAGATAAATAGTGGCTACTTTCTGTCGAAAGACTTTTGGATGAGGTATGAGATTTCTTAAATTTGTCCTTAATCTGTCGAAAGGTGCGAAAAATTGTGATTGAATTTAAACTGACAACATGTTTGATTACATAGACAGAGTAAGAACGTACCTTGATCATCATCATTCAGGGCGTATTCCTATCCTTTATATTCTGCAAAGTACAAACTTGATAAGTTTGCTGGAATATTGCAGACGGTTTCTGCCTAGAGAAGTCTTTTTGAATGCTTTGCTGAGTGGGAAGCAGCCATCTACCTACTTGCCCCCGTTTCAGCTGTCGAGTAGAAATGGAAGTCTGATGAACTTTCTCAACTTGAAATTTTTTCTTATCTTTACAAGTTATGCTATCAAAATGCAGGATAGAGAGCCAAAAACGCAATTGAAAGGGCTATGGCTAACTTGGGGTGTTGCAACTGTATTGTCAGCAGTTTTGGCTGGTCTAAGTCTCACTACATTCGCCAATCTTCTTCATGCAAAACGACAAACCGCAGCAGATTCATATGATTCGGATGCATTGGACGGCACCCTCACAGCCTGCTTCCTATCAGCTTTCTCGAGCTTAATTGTCACAGCGGTCGCCTTCCTCATCCTCATTAAGAAATCCATTGTCTCAGCACAGGCTCCGACGCTTGGTTTTGGCTATGCTTTTATCTGTGCATCCTATCTCCATTCAGCAATATTATTTATTCTTGCCGGAATGACATTATTAGCCACAAGGCAAAGCACCTCGGCCTTCCAAAATGAGTCGGCATGGTCATCTACAGATTCTGCAGTCTTGAGTACCACCATGGTGTTTGCATTTGCAACAGCTGGTGTGTATTTGGGAGTATTTATATCCCTTCTTGTTCTTAAAAAAGCAGTGCACAGCCTTCCTATGATTGAACCAGATCAGCATAGACGTTTGAGGAGTCAAGGGAGCCTATCAAGTCAACAACTACCAACAGAGACTGAATTGACCACCCCACCAAGAGACAGGCTGGAATCTAGTAGACAGATCATTGTGGACACACCCAGTGATTGGAAAGAAAGTGTTGATGCAGCAAGGAAAAAGAGCTCCTATGGAGCATGGGGAGTATAGATACATAGCAGGATTAGGTACTTACAATTTAGGAATGAAGAACATCCCTCGAATGCCCTCTGGGTCTGCCTCAAATCCCATTTGCTTGTAAAATTCAATAGCTTTGCCATCTGCAAATAAAGTAATATTGGTGATATCTCTTTTCAGCAGCGTCCTCACCATGCATTCTACCAATGCTTTGCCTAAACCTCTCCCCTGAAACTCTGGGTCTATGACAACATCCCAAACAGTCGCATTAAATGCTCCATCAGAGGTGCATCGTGCCAGACCTATCAGCCGTGCGGCAGAACCATTATCTGCACTGCTATGTAATGTCAGCATAGATGGTTTCTGAGTTGATGTTTTAGGTTCTAAGGAAAGCGTTCCGACTAAAAAGCTATTAGCAAGCGCTGCTTCTACTTTGAAGATAGGACGGCGAGGCCAACCCACCCGATCACACAGTGTTTCTAAGGCAGTTGCATCTACTGTTGCTCCGTTTCGGTATACTATGTTCATTTCCTTCCCCTCAACTTCTTTGAGTATCACAAAATCTAAGTCTTCTTGAGAATAATCCTCTAATGCTGGTGGTGAAGAGGCAGAACTGCTGCTGCGAGACAGAAATACAGTGGGGAAGGGTTTGAGATTGAACAGTCGGTGAACCATGTAAATAGCGCCTACCTGCCGAATAAATTATTAAGGAAACCTCTACATACATGCAAGCGTCTGTTGGGATTTGATGATCGGCATTTTATGCACGTTTTTGAAACTTGTGATACCCATCCACTGACAGATTTATGGTTTGAAGTGCCAGCAGAGCCTGCCGACGAGAGCCCCATCATGCTGACACCTGTTGTGAGGTGCATTTTATTTGTCAATTATACGGATAATAGTTGCAAAAATTGATTGGTTTGATCTGCATTTGCGGAATGCAGCTTCCTCTAAATGGAGCCCAAGCGCTAGCTAGCTGGTGGGAGAAGTCCTTCTTGCAAATATTCTTAATAAGCATTTGCATATGCAAGATAAAGGTAGTCCAAATTTACTCGGAGAACGGTAAAACGTTTGCGTAGGTAGGACCCAATGAATGCAATCTTCCAGTCGCTTAGCGTTGGTGCACAATTTGACACAAAGAAGTTTCAAAAAGATATACAACTATTCGTGGAGAGGGATTTAGGAAAAAAACTTCCTCAAGGTGGGTGTACTTTCGATTGCTGGATGTCTATGACTTTTTTGCAAGCGCTGTGCGACCTGAACTATTCCCTACAGAAGAAAGAAACGAGACAGAAGAGAAGATTACATCACATTTACACCACAATGGGAGTCGTCAGCCCGATAAGAAGAAACAAAAGCGGGAGACACCCGATCTTACGCCAACAAGTATTTCTCTCTTTAAGGAAGACAAAGATGCAGTCACATCAGCCTTTATAGATAGTGCCCCAACAGTATGTACAGGTGATCCATTCGAAGAAGCAAATGTCATAAGAAAGGCGCATCGTATCAAGATATCAGGCTCGGCACCACCTAGGCCCTTGCGTTCATTTGCGGAGTTAGCTGAAAGGGCTGGTTGTCATTCCAAGCTATTGTATAACATGGCAGTTGAAGGGTTCACAGACCCCACACCTATACAGAGACAAGCTGTCACAGCATTGATAGCAAATAGAGAGTTGCTAGCAATAGCACCTACAGGGTCTGGGAAGACCTTGGCATTTCTCATACCTCTAGTACTGCACATCAGATCACTCAAGGCTGCAGAAGCATCAGCTGAAGCTGGCCTTAAAGCAGTCGTTGTGAGCCCTACAAAGGAGCTAAGCATGCAAAGTGCTCGAGTACTGGCACCGTTATTGCCCGGGTTAAAAGTGCGTGCCAGTGTTTTGAACAAATCCACCGCTGCTGGAACTGACTTTGCCAAGGTAGACATATTATTTGCAAATCCTCTCAGGTTGGGTGCACTGAGTCAAGAAAATAAGATTGACTTGTCCAATGTCCGCTATTTAATTTTAGATGAAGCAGATAAGCTTTTTGATTTGGGATTCACAGAGCAAATAGATGCTGTCATAGCTGCATGTACTTCAAAGCACATTGTGAGAGCCCTTTTCAGTGCAACTTTGCCAGAAGTGGTGGAGAACTTAGCAAAGAGTGTCCTTGCCGATCCGCTCAGAATAACAGTCGGAGAACGAGGAGCTGCTGTTTCTACTGTGAAGCAGCGCCTCGTTTTTGTGGGGCAAGAGAGTGGTCGCTTACTGGCATTGAGACAAATTCTGAGTGGAGGAGTGCGGCCCCCTGTGCTCGTCTTTGTATCCTCAAAACAGAGAGCTCAAGATCTCAGAAAAGAGATTATGTTCGATGGTGTTCATATTGACTCTATTCATGCGGATCAGTCGCAAGCTGCGCGGGCAGCTGCAGTAGATAATTTTAGGCTGGGTCGTACATGGGTTCTAATAGCAACAGATCTATTGGGAAGGGGTATGGACTTTGCCGGGGTTAATACAGTGGTCAATTACGACTTTCCAAAGAGCACCAGTGACTATATCCATAGAATTGGGAGAACTGGCAGGGCAGGGAAAACTGGTCAAGCAATTACCTTTTTTGGAGAGGATGATAGCGGTAAGCTGAGGGGGGTAGCACACATTATGAAGGCTGCTGGATGCGACATTCCTGAATGGATGTTGCAGTTAAGGAAGGATACGAGGTGGAGAGATAGAAGAGTAGCCAACTCATGAGAGTCCAATCTCGCTCAGCGACTGAGCTGAGTTTGGGCGAGTTATGTTCTGTCCCTTAAACCCTTCTGATGACATTATAGTAACATATTTTCTGAACATACGTATTAAATTTTATAATTTTTTAGTTAGCTTTTTGATGATTCTTGCCTCGTTGGCCCCGCTGCCATCTTGTCCGCTTTCATTACGGCGATCAGCAACTCCAAACTCATTATTTACACCTTTTAGTTTGAGGCATAGCTTTGGAAGCTTCCATCAGCGAGGTTCTAAAGCGTCATCTGCAAGGGTGCCGGCAAGAATTAACAAGAGCGCTGCAATTACCGCAAAGTGAGTTTTTGCAATAGCCTGTGTGGATGCCAGTCTCAACTATACCTCTGCAATTATATCTTCTCAAAATCGAATCATTGTGTGCAGTATGTCTGGAAAATCTGACATCGGGTTGGTCGGCTTAGCTGTCATGGGACAGGTAGGTCTTCGTGTCCGCCGTTCCTTTCGCATTTCAAGAACTCACATAAAGAAATTTGTAATTCTGCAGAATTTAGCTCTTAATGTTGCGGAGAAGGGATTCAACATCTCTGTGTTCAACCGCTCCAGTGAGAAGACGGATGCTGCGGTGTCTCGTGCCACAAAGGAAGGCGTTGGCTCACATCTCCATGGCTTCAAGGACATCAAGGACTTTGTTGAGTCTCTTGAAAAGCCACGGCGCGTCATAATTCTAGTTCAAGCTGGAAAGCCTGTCGACTCTACTATTGAGAAGCTGGTTGAACATATGGAGCCTGGCGACATAATCATAGACGGCGGGAATGAGTGGTATGAGAACACCGAGCGTCGTCAACAGGCCCTCAAGGCTAAGGGAATCTACCACATAGGTATGGGTGTATCTGGAGGAGAGGAAGGTGCACGTAACGGACCTGCCATGATGCCTGGCGGAGAGGAGGAGGCATACAAATACTTGGCTCCAATTGTCGAAAAAGTTGCCGCTCAAACAGACGATGGAGCGTGCGTCACGTACATTGGGCCTGGCGGAGCTGGAAACTATGTCAAAATGGTGCATAATGGCATTGAATACGGAGATATGCAATTGATATCTGAAGCGTATGATGTATTGAAAGTTGTTGGTGGACTGACAAATGAAGAATTGCAAGACGTCTTCGACTCTTGGAACAAAAGTGAATTGTGCAGCTTTTTAATTGAGATCACTGCCTCAATATTCAAAAAGAAGGATGACAAAGCGGATGGCTACTTAGTAGACAAAGTCTTGGATAAAACTGGAATGAAGGTGAGTCAAAAAATATATGAAAGGTCTTTTTCAGCTGAAGGGTTCGAACCTTCGACCTCAGAGTGTCATTTAAGTATGAGCCCTGCACGCTACCACTGCGCCAAGCTGAACGCTCGGGGGTTGAGCCTCTTCCCACGATGAGGTGGGCGGATGCAGGTTCTATATTAATTTTGGTCTCCCTATAATGTACTAAGATTTTGAATTCTTTCGGCTGCTCCGCGGAAATTGAGCTCGGTTTGACTTTCATCTCTTCATTTGTACGCAGGGTACTGGTAAATGGACTATTCAACAAGCAGCTGAACTTTCTGTGCCTGCTCCTACCATGGAGGCTGCCTTGGACGCGCGATTCCTTTCTGGCCTGAAAGATCAACGCGTGGCTGCCGAAGGCATTTTCAAGGAACTTGGTGTGGGTCCTCCACAAGCAGGTGCAGCAGGAGTAGACAAAGCCACACTCATCGATGATGTCAGGGCTGCGCTGTATGCTTCAAAAATTTGCTCCTATGCTCAGGGCTACAACCTCATCAAAGCCAAGAGCGCAGAAAAGGTCTGGGACGTAGATCTTGCCGAATTGGGTCGTATCTGGAAGGGCGGTTGCATCATCCGAGCGGTCTTCTTGGATTCCATCAAACAAGCATACCAGCGAAATCCTGCTTTGTCCAACCTCCTTGTCGATCCTGAGTTTGCCAAGGGCTTGGCTGATCGTCAGGCTGCTTGGAGACGGGTCGTTCAACTTGCTGTCGGATCAGGTATTGCTATCCCAGGAATGACAGCAAGTCTGGCCTACTTTGATACCTACAGAAGAGGCAGACTTCCAGCTAATTTAGTCCAGGCTCAGAGAGACTTCTTTGGAAGCCATACATATGAGCGAACAGACATGGATGGGGCCTATCATACTGTGTGGGATGCATCGTTTGGATCACCTGATTCGATCACAACTACTGGCTATAATCAGTGAAAAAGGAATACACACAGATGCACAGTCGTTTTGTTAATGTTGGATTTGAGTAGCAATTATGTGTTACACGTTTATTAAAAAAAAACTAAACGGTTACAGTTGTCCCTTTTCAGCTTCCCTCCTTTCTTCTTTGACCCTCTCAAACCTCTCCTTCATTTCTGGCTGACCAGCTATCACAGTCTCCATGAATGCCTTGAAAGCTGGAACTGACAGGGCATTGGGCACCCTCATCAATGCATCCACTGCTCTCAGACAACTCCTGAGCAAATCTTCATGCCTATCAATCTCTTGCTTCACAGCATCTTTTTTGGTTTTTGTGGTGAGAGTCGCTGCCAAAGGCTCTAACAGTGCATCAAGGGCAACAAGCACTTGGTTGGGAGCTATATGTGCCAGCTTGATGAGGAGAAGGTGACATGGGATTTTCACATCGTATTGGTCACCAAGGCCATTCGCTACATTTTGTAACACTGTGCTGGCATCCACGCACTCGTAACACTTGTCCAGCAACACATCCAAGCATTCAAACGCCACTTTTCTCAGCTCCAGACCATCATCTATTTCATGCTTAAACGGACCTAGATTAATAATCCTGATGAGGGAAGGGTCTTTCACAGTCTGCTGGGATAAAAGAGGGATGACGCTCTGTACATGATCTAGGACCAGTGCAGGATCATTATGAGCCGCCGTGGAAAGGATACCGACGGCAGCGCGTCGGACAGATCGGTCAGGGTCCCCTATCTTGGACAAGAACTCCTCGATGACACCTGGAAGAGCAGCTGTCAATTGTATGTAAGAAGAAGAAGTTTCATGCTGGACTTGGAATTGCTGTAACGCCACGAGTGCCTGTCGAAGAGATGCTGCAGCAGCTGCTCGGCTCTCAGGAAGGTTGGACCTTAACTGTGTTGTCAAGGCTGGCAGAACCAAATCAGGATTGAGCAATGCCAGATGGCCAAGGCAATCTGAAATAGCTCCGTGGCATTCTTCACCGGCAGTTGTGCTTGCTAGCAGCAGTTCCAATACCTGGACTTGTTGTTGTTGGGGCATGTCGTCTTCATCCAAAGAGCAAACAGCACCCTTTTCCGCAGCATGTGTAATCACCAAGCCGAGCGCTTTGAGTAACTGATACAGTTGCTTTGGGGAATTTGCTGCAGCCATAACATGAGACAACAAGAGAGGCAAATACGCGGCCATGTTACCAGAAGCCACACCTCCCAATGCTAAGGAGGCTGCTTCAGCAATGCTCTCATCAGACAAGGACTTGGTGAGGACGTCTGTGAGGTCTGGGAACCCAGCTAGATTTGTCTTCTGTCCGATCTCTCCTAGACAGATGAGAGAAAATCTCCTGGTTGTATCATCATATGTTGATGAATTCAATTGAACCAATAGCTCATGGATGACAGCATCGATTTGCGCCTGGCTTGCACCAATGCAGAGAACTGCCAGACACTGAGCAGCCGCATGTTGAGCTGTCTTGGTTGCATCCATTCGCTGAGTTCTGCCCGCTTGCATAAGTTCCCTGGAAAGTGAGTTGAAGGTCACTGATGCATACCCTGTTTCGAGAAGACCCACAAAGAATCTCTGCAACGCATTCAATGCTGCCCCTTGTAATAACGATGATTGAACCAGATCCAGGCAAGCTGGTAGAGTAATTTCTGATACGATGGGTGCAATGGAAGGCTGTTGCTTCAACAAGGAAACAATGAACTGCAGTGCCACTGCAGCTACAGCCAAATCTGATTCTGTGATGAGATTCGTGGCTTCCTTCACTGTTTTTGTCTGGAGAATGGTCAGGTCCAGTGACCCTCCATGTCTCGAGGCCATCGTTTCGAGGGTGATCAGCGAGGCTTGGCGCAGTATCCTACTGGATTTGCGCAAGCAACCTGTCAGCTCAACCAGCAAGCCAGAAATGATTGAGGATAGATCTATGTTGAGAGGTGACCCTGCAATCACTGCAAAGGCACGAATAGCTGGTAGACGAGTTATGTCGTTTGACACTTTCTCCATCAACAGTTTGAGAACCTACGCATGATGGGAAATGTGATGAGTTACTCTCCTGTTACTGACATTACTCACGATCAAAACCCCCCCACACACACAGAAAAACATCGATAAGAATAATCCATTCCGACACAGACCTCTGCAAGGGGACCAAACGTGGCAGATGAAGCAGTCGGAAGTGGTTTTCCACAGGCCAACTTTGCTCGTTTACGATCGCTGCCACCTTTGGGCATGGCAGCAAAGTCCTCTGCCAATTCAGTCACCTGCCCGTAATACAAAGATTGCATATATGCACATCAGCCCGTTATTTGTTTTTCAATCACTGTGTTCACATACCTGTTGTGAGTTCCCGCTGCCAAGCATATCGCCCAGACGAGCGACAACCTCCGCAATGCAAGCAATTGCTGCTTCCTTTACTTCGTGATCTTGATCTTGAGCTCTTAATCTAATGATAACACATTCTGATAGAGGTTGAACTATGTCCAAAAGCTTTGGATCGTTGACTGGCTGCAATGGATCAGGCCGCATGACTTTCACCAGTTGTTTTGTCACCCTGATGGCCTCGGCAGATACTTTATAGTAACGGTCTCCCGCAGCCTGGAATATAGCAGGTGCTATGGAAGGAATACAGGCGGCACAATGTAAACCATCTGTCTGACCACTGAAAGCGTGTCTTAAGAAGAGGAGAGCTGGAATTTTTAATGAAGTTGAGCTGGCACTTTTATCATGGAGTGCTGCTGCGATCCCTGGAATGACTTTGGGTAACTGCCTACCAGTCTCTTGTGGCACAGCTTTGGCAAGCTCCAGAAGCACACTGCATGCAGCTGCACGAGTCTTGGCTCCTCGCTCTCTGAGCTGCTTTGACAGCGCTTTCACGGTGTGTGCAGTATCCTTTCTCATTCGTGCTACAATGTCTACATCGACACGTCTCTTCGAGGATGAGACTTGCTTCAAAAGCTCAATATATGCAGCGCAGATCTCGGTCTTAACCGTCTCCTCTCGTTCCTTGAACCGGGAGGTCAGGACTCTCGCTGCTCTAGGATAGACTTCTGACAGCTGATCATGACAGTGACTGATAATTGATGTCAAAAGGCGAGCAGCAGATCTTCGTACTTTCCAGCTCGTGTCTTCATCATCGCTATACGCCTCCTCACTCACCTCCTCACTCCCTTCCTCTTCTCTGTCGGCCTCCATCTCCTCATCATCATCATTACTATCTTCATCTATTTCATCATCTTCTTCCATGTCTGCATAATTGGGGTCATATGTCAGATACCTCAATGCACAGTGCAGTATTGGATCCAACAGAAAGGGCTTCGTCTCCTTGTCATCACAGCGACTGACCAAACAGTCGAGGACATGAAGGCAATACTCTCTCAATTCGTCATCAGTCTCCTCTGCCCCATCTAGCGTACACATCAAGCAAGGCAGTGTTGTTGGAACAAAGACTCCAAAAACATGGCCAGTCTCTCTGCATAGAGCACCGAGTAGCTGGACATAGGTGCGGGCAGCCTCTGGCTTTAAAGAACCATTTTCAAGCTTGCCGCACGTCAACGACACAAGATTGGACATAGATGACTCTGACAAAGACTTTGCAAGTGCTGCAAGGCATTGGACTGCCTTCTTACGTATTCCAGCCCTACTCTGGTCCAATTCAGGGAGCAGAGCAGATTTTATGGAATCGGCATCTGTCAGCTGGCTTCCAAATCGTAGAGTCAATTCTCCCAAAATATCCATGGTAGAGGCCACCACATCTTGATGAGTTGAAGATAGCCCAGTAATGAGGAGAGGGGTTGCATGCTTGACAAGAAATTCTGACCGGTCAGGGGACAGTTGAGTCACCACTGTCTTGAGACCGATGGCTGCCACATCCCTCTGCTCTTCCTTTTTCCCTTGCATGTGACCGGCTGCAAGCGTGGAAATGATTTCTGGCAGTCTCTCTGTCCTAGATACATTGATAAAGAGGCCCAAGCATTTATTAGCGAGGCCAGATATATCGCCTGAAGGATCCTCCAACTGCTTGATTATCACTTCTGAGACTTGGCGTTCCAAATAGCTGTCGTGGAACCTGAGTTCTGGGTCGTTCAGTTCCGTTGCAAGATCAGAGGTGGCCATATACCTGTAGATAAAGATGCAGTCTATGTCGTAACGAATCATTGGCGACAAGGTTTACAAGGTAAGACGTACCTCAAATCCTTGTCTCTGGAACCGATCTGCGGTGATTACAAGTCAACAAGTTCAAAAGAGGCGCATTCTTGATGCGATTATCGAGTAGCACTTGCCTTTTCAAGGATTAAATTGATCCGCACTGTCGACATAATGCTGGTTTCCGGTGATCACAAGACCGTGATCAGATTACTACTGATGAATCGGGGTAGGGAATACCCTTAGCAACGAGACATATAAATGCCTTCAATAGATTCTATCTCTACAAAGTGTTTTACAAAATACTCATGGGAATAAGCATTTCTGCACGTTCGAATGTCAGCTTTGTTTTACCATCCATACTGCTGTGTGGGCAGTCGCACCCACTACGCTGCCCCTTCCCATGTATCGCATGGCCCACGACAGTCGTCACCCACAGATTCATCTAAAACATCTCCTCCTCGCGTGTAAATGGTCCTAGTCACTACAAATCCAATCTTCTCTTCATCATCCACAACTTGCGCATGCGGCACTACAAGGATTCCATAGGATATCCCTTTTTGTTCGACCGCTTGTATTCTTGCAGCCGTATAATAGGGTCTGACGACTGTTTCAAGCTCTGCTGCAGACTCTGCAGATATAAACACAGAAGCCCACACACTAAAATCGCCTGCAGTTGTGACAGTAGGGTCATCCAGGCTCGTACTGAACGTCTTTACTTGCAAAAACATTGGTACGACTTCATTGACTGTTGTCAAAAAGGATCCCACCCTGATGTGCAGTTGGTGTTGGGACCTCCAATTGACAGCATTGATCATCATTCCCCACGTCTTTGGGCTGCCTTGCGCCATCGATATTTCGAATCCAAGCTCTTCTGTTGCAAAGCTGTAAGCTGCAACCCAGTATTTCTCCCCTTCTGGACCAGTACACAACGTGTCGGTACTTTCAATTCCAGTGCATGGCCGTGTTGGCACAATGAAGTAATGGTTCCTGTCAAAGCAAAGAGTATCATTGCGAGTAGCATGCTTGTCAAGCCCTCGAATAACTGCATAGTCTCCTCTCAGAGAACAACCCATCGCAACAGTACATTTTCTGGTTAGAACCTGCCAGAGGGAACAAGAGGGGCATTTTGGTTGCAAGTCGCATGTAGATGGGAAGTTGGATAAGCATTGTGTGTTTTCTTTGGCATTGATATTGATATTTCCTGTAAGAGAAGGGTAATAGAGACGGCCACAATTCCCAGCTGGTGGGCATTCCTGCTGAGGGCAGGCCAAAGTGGCCTGACAGAATTGACATGTGCCCAAGGGGTACGATACATCAGCCGCATCACCACCTGACGAGGAATTCTGCAATCCGACACCGAGACCGACGCCCAGAGCAACACTAAGGACAATGATAATAGAGCAGACCAACGCTATGACAGTGGATTTACTGGAAATAGCAGTGAACTTTTTCTCTCGCCCACAACAACCCATAGCCCTTCAGAGAAGAATTCTTTGTTTGGAGTCACTGCGCCACTGTTTGTTCGTTTTGTATGCTGCAAAGCCTTGCAGCTCTTATAGTCACTTTGTAGGGTTTCAGAAGTAGTGAATTGCTCAAGATAAATGTCGGCTACACCAGGTTTTTGCTTTCCCAAATACAGGAAATAGATGCAGGCAATGACGCTTCCAGCAGCGTTGCGAGCGCCTCATTATATAAAATCGGTCAAGCCACAGCTTTTAGTTAGATTTATCGAAAGCCCTGTGTTTTTCGATGCTTGGTGAGATTAAGATGAGGATGCTGGAAATGTGGAACCAGTGCATCGCGGCAGTCATCTTGACACGCCACAGCGCTTGTGGGGTTGTGGTATTCTTTCCTCTACTTAACCATGAAGCAGACTTAGTGTGGCACAGTTGCAAAGTCGATTTACAAGGTCGGTCCTGTAGTAATCAGCATAAAAAAGGGTCGCCATATTGAGTACAGTATAAATCTAATGGGGCTCTATCACCGGATGGCTTGCCCACGATAGGCACCACTGTCTGAGCAAGAGAGATACTTCATCATATAGCAGTTCTGACGCATGCAACCACGAAATATACATTTTTTTGATAAAATCAGATTGTTTAAGCCAATATGTCGATTCTCAGCATGGTAAGCAGACGCATTTCCTGTTTTGATCTTTGCATGTCGGCACGATTATCTTCGAAATCTATTGTTCTAACCAATGCATTCGCCTTTCGTGGTCCGCTTACTCATCCTTTAGACGTCATCTGCGCTCCGATTGTGCAAGGTGCCTCGAGTGGTAGGTGCTAGTATGTCAGCTCCGCACCTCATTATTTCTGGGCCGCTCACATCAGCGTCGTGCTCCCTCACTGTAGACAAGTGCATCTGCCAGTCAGAGACTTTCCTCCCTCAGCTTCAAATCGTCCACTCCATTATCCCACAATTTTGCACCCAGAATTGCGCACCCTACTCGTCTCGGCAATGTACGCACAATGGCAAGTTCCGCTGAGCCGGCAGTGACAAAAAAAGTCTTTTTCGACATCACCATTGGAGATCAACCGGCAGGTCGTGTCGTCATGGGTCTCTATGGGGACATTGTTCCCAAAACTGCAGATAATTTCAGAGCCTTGTGTACTGGTGAAGTTGGTTTTGGTTACAGTGGGTGTCAGTTCCACAGAGTCATCCCAAATTTCATGATTCAAGGAGGAGACTTCACTTCTGGAGACGGCAGAGGTGGAAAGAGCATCTATGGCATGAAGTTCCCAGATGAGAACTTCCAGCTCAAGCATACAAAGCCTGGCCTTCTTTCAATGGCTAATGCAGGACCCAACACGAATGGATCCCAGTTCTTCATCACCACCGTTGAGACTCCATGGCTGGACGGCCGTCATGTTGTTTTTGGTGAAGTATTGGAAGGTTTTGACATTGTGCAGCAGATAGAAGGAACTAAAACGGGTGCTATGGATAGACCAGTACAGCCAGTAAAGATTGCAGACTGCGGAGAGGTTGAGTAGAAAGTATGTGCACATGTGTAACACTGTCCTATCTCATAGCATCTTATTTTGTTGTTGGCTGTTGTCATTTGCCAGAGCATCCTTGCCCACCCGTAAGGCGTTCACAAGGAGCATGCGACATCTTGAGAATGTCAAGAATTTATATAGAACTATTCTGAGAATTCATTTTTCACGCTCGTCCCCTGAAACATAGCTAGTATGAGCGGAAATGGGATGCCACCGGGATTTCCCGGAATGCTTCCACCAGGACTTGGTAAGTCGGTGTCACATATGAATGAAGGGACCTTATCAGGCCTCTTGACAGGTCCACTCTTTCCTTGGGACTGGCAGATGCAGCATTTATAATCTCTACCCGCCTGCAGATATGGAGGCTTTGCAAGCTATGATGCAGGTAAGTCCTACTCATCAACTATATAAGCTTCCAATTCTCAAAATTTATTATATGTGTCGCAGGATCCCGCCATCCAACGAATGACTCAAGCCATCGCCAATGATCCAATCTTTGCCGAGCTCGCCAAGGAACTCCAAGAAAATGCACTGACAGGTGGTATGTCTGACCTCAGCATTGGTGGGGCTGAACCTGCAGGTGCACCAGAAGGGATGCCAGCCATGATGCCCGGCGTTGATCCCAACAAGTACATGGAAGCCATGCAGCGGGTCATGGAGAACCCTGACTTCCTCAAGGCAGCAGAGGACCTTGGACGCAACCTCATGAGTCAGTCTATGCCTCCAGAGATGATGGACATGATGAGTCTTTTCCAGAATCCTGAGAACCATGCTATCATCCAAGAGAAACTTGAGGAGCTCAAGGATGACCCTGAGCTCGCCGATGTTTTCAAAGATATAGAACAGAACGGACAATCAGCCATGTTCAAGTACTTTGACAAAGAAGAAATTGTTGTAAAGTTCAATAGCAAGTTCAAGGAGGTCATGGATGATCCACGTCTGCATGGTGCTGCCCTTGAGGGAGGCCAGGGAGGAGAGGGAGGCGATGAGGAGGCACAGACACTCCGAGACTTTGCAAGCAATGGAGATGATGTTGGTTTGAAGGAGGCTTTGAAGCAAGAAGGCATCAATGCTGATGAGGCTGATGAAGAAGGTCGCACAGCACTGCATTTTGCATCCGGTTACTCAGAGCTGGCTTGCATGGAGCTTCTCTTGGATGCAGGTGCAAATATAAATGCTGTTGACGCCAACCAAAACACTGCTCTCCATTATGCAGCAGGTTATGGCAATGTGGATGCAACCAAAGTGTTGGTAAAGAGAGGTGCTGATTTGACTGCCAAGAACGAAGAGGGCAAGACAGCCTTGGAAGTTGCCGAAATGAATGAACAAGAAGACGTAGTAGCTGTACTCAAAGCTTAAATCAAAAAATTCATCGAACTATTTTGCAAAGCACACTCTTTGAAGAAAAACAGACAGATATTCGTTTGAATGGCCTTCTTTTAGACTTTGCCGCTGATACCTTTCTGATACTGTTTGAATCTCTTGGGGAGCAGGCGCTCCAAAACGCCAGCTGGCACTCCCTTCTCCAAAGTGGCCTGCAGTATCAATGCCTCCCTCAGAAGATCTTCTAATCTCTTCTTATTCTCCACCATTTGTGGGATGAGACTCTGTACAGCAGCTTGAACAGCTGATTCGCTCTGCCAGGCAGTAGTGCGCAACTCTGGGAAGCCTCCAGCTCCGGATCCATCTCCGAGCGTTATCACGCTCCCCCCATGCCTGAGCTCCAACAACTCAACCAAGGAATCGACCTCCGCCTTAGCTTCAGTCAATTCCAGCGTATCTCCTGCTCCATCAAGGAGTCGACATGCCCTACCAAAGAGACCCAAGAAGACAAGCTCTGATTGTTGCAAGCCTGGATCCGATGCTATCGTTTCTAAAACAAAGCTTCTAACTTTATGGGCATCGTCAGGCCTTTGACCAAGGACAAACTCCAACAGGAGGCAGTCGTACTCATTCACTGATTCTCTTCCATCAGAATATGCAGCCACCTGAAGCATTCGAACAGCCTTCATAAATCGGCGGTCCGACACATAGACCGGAGGTTCACATTTATCTTGCAGCCAATTCCTGACTCCGACCAGAATATCAATTACATCGTCTGGCACCTCAACTTGAGACAGCGCTGCACCATTGGTAGCACGGAAGTCCTCCATAGTAAGATCTTGACCATGGCTGCCTGCTCTTGTCGTAGATGGCAAGGCTCCTGCTGCCAGCTTTGCCAACGTAGCTAATTGAGGGGCTGACACTTGAGACACAGTTCTGCGAATCAAGAAGCGGTCATACAGAGCATCCAACTCTTCGCTCTCTGGTAACTCATTGGATGCACCAACAAGGCAAAGTAGAGGCACTTGCAGCCGCAGATGCCCATTGTCGAAGAGACGTTCATTGAGCAAGGTAAGGAGGGCATTGAGAATGGCAGAATTAGCCTTGAAAATTTCATCGATGAAGGCAACCTCCGCAGTAGGAAGGTATCCATCAATCTGACGCACATACTCGTCGTTTTCTAGTCCTTTCATAGAAAGTGGGCCAAAAAGTTCCTCGGGGACAGAGAAGCGAGTGAGGAGGCGTTCAAAGTACTTGCCCCCGGTCAAACCAGCAAGACGCCGACTGAGCTCCGACTTTGCAGTTCCTGGAGGCCCCAGGAGAAGAAGGTGCTCGCCACAGAGAGCTGCCAGTAGAAGAAGACGTACTTCTGTTTCACGCTCTAACAAACCACCCTGAAGGTCTTCGATAGAGGCACGAACCTTGCGGCTGATGTCACTGTCAGGAGGTGGGGGAGGCGCCTCTGTGTTGCTGCTTTCAAGGAGGGCTGCCTCATGCAATTTGTCAGCTCGACTCGTAATATCAGCGATGAGTTTGACAGTAGCTGAATCGGTGGTCTCTACACCTTCGTTCGCTTTCACCGCTTCGATAACCCAAGTAGGCTGTTGAATGATGGAAGGGATGGGACAGGTTGAGATGCCTTTGTATCGGCATTTGTTCGCTTTATTACGCCAAATTGGTGCATTTTGCGTAGATGCAGCTATGGCGCTTCTGGTAGAAGTCCGCAGTTGGGTTTGCATGCTGACAACGGAGATGTTCTTTAGCAGTCTATTAAGAATTACCTCGATGAGTAATTATGTCATATCAATTGACAATATAAATGTGTAAAACAAGTATACTTAGAGCTACTATATGTCGAAAAACAAAGGGTTTTCTCAACCTGATCTTTTCCAGCACTTGGTTATCCGCACGCACGGTGGCGTTCTCTATCGTCTCAAAGGTTTCACAGTAGGGCTACCAATTTGAAGTAAGCAAATTTTCTTTTGTCATACCTTCAGCACCTTTAATCCGACATAGTTTGGAATGTAACTGAGGCATGCTCTCAATCGGTCCAGTCGTCGTTTAAACCCATCTTCAACAACTTAGAACCGATCAAGTGATAATGCCTTTCTCAGATACCACTGCTTTGTACAACCAACCTAACTATCCAAACAGTATATGCTGGTCTCAAGATGGCATCCTCGCTGTATCAGCCGGAAACAGTATCACGCTCTTTCATCCCGGCAATCTGTCTGGCCCCAGAGCTTTCATTGCCATCGCAGGCCCGAATGACATCAGGTCATTCTCTGCTCCTGGACATCCTCATTCAGATCCTAATGATATAGGGTTTGCATTGAGTCAAGCCAAGGCTTCTGGTCTGATTGCTACATATCAGCACGTCCAAGTGGATCAGCGAGCGACGAGCCTGGCATGGTCGCCTGCAGGAGTGTCCCCCATGGGAGGTTGCCTCCTCGCAGTTGTCACGAATGACAATCAAGTCAGAGTATTTGGTCCTCCATCTACTCTAGACAGTGAATGGCAGGAGGAGTTTCACCTTTCGCATGAATTATTAGATTATCTGGAGCAAAATAACTGGGAATGTCTACCGGCCTATAACTCCCTCCGTCTCAGGGGTGGTGGTGGTGGTGGTGGAGTCAAAAGGAAAGCAGACAACGAGGCTGGTGAGGCCTTCAAACCTGGTGGACGTCCAGCAGGTAGATCTCGCAAGAATATAGCTCAAAAAGCTGCAGCGCATGAAACACAGCTGCTCATACATTTGCCAGAAAAGCTGAAGCCGGGGCACACTGACCCTAAGAACTCTCGAGGTCGTCCAAAAATATCGACTACACCATCCAAAAGGGCAACCAAAGGCAAGAATCAGGTGGATTATAAGTATGTGGTTCCATCGGACCTATCACCACGTGATCTACCATCGGTGGACAGTAGTTCATTGAGTCGCAGCATACCCGTAGCCTTCGCCAGGCGCTTCCTGACATTGAGAAAAGAGATTCCATCCGATCAATTACCAACCTATGACAATCCGTCCAATCATCTTAAGGGGGTAGATGATGAGTTGATTGATAGATGCCTGGCTGAGTTCAGTGCTCTTTATGGTGCGCTGATGACTGCAGAGGGCCTCACTCCCCATTGGTTCAGAACAGAATGTCGGCGGATATTGAGGTTTTCCTGGGACAGGGTACAAAATAAACTGAGGCAAGGATTTGTCATTGATCCAGCGCAGACTGACAATACATTAGGATACGAATATAGAGAAGGAGGGGAGGGGGAGGAGGAAGCAGAGAG